>APFE030879898.1:0-154634 GCA_000404065.3 Pinus taeda
GAGTTTTTTAAGATAAAGATTGCGCCTTTTGACTTTTACAGGGGTACGCACCCTCCCCTTTACATACAGAGTGTATAAGTACGCAGATATTCTGAACAGAAGGTGCGGGCCTGCAGGCAAAAGAGAGAGAAAGTGCGAAACCAAAGTTACATTGCTTTTTTGATGTCTTTCTGTCATTTCTAAAAGCTTGTTTTGAAGCACTGAGGTTTAAGACTTTCTTAGGAAGCTGGTATAGGTGGTGATAGGCCTACACTGACTACAAATAATCAAGGTGACGATATTTTTGTGTAACACTCTTCGTCTACTCTGTGACTGTTACATCCAGCTATTGACACTTGACTTACACTTGAAAAGACATTACATTACAATGCACATGTACCCATGTGAATCAAAATGGCTTGAGCAAGCCATGCTAGACATCACTCTAAATTAGGCAACCATGGAATTCCAACTCCTCAACATCATCATGTTGATCGACTGTAACATACTGATGCCAAGATCGGTAGTCCTTGATGGTGTCCATGTGCTCCACAGTGACATTTGTCTAAAACCTAATTATTGCCTCCATAGCATCCGAGTACACTGTTCAGGCTCCTCTATCCAACTTGTCTGAAAGCATGTGCATCACTATCTTCAATGTGGCCGGACCAGCAACATACTTGTGCATGATGTCTGTGCTAATGGGCAAGTCTGGGCTGGTGGCAATGCACAACAATTCCTCGAAGTATGAGTTAAGCTCTAGTCAGACCTGTGCCTTTGTCTTCACCTAGGTGAGAGTCCCAATAGATGGGATCACATGTGTGCGCATCCATATTCTTGAATACTCATGCATGGGAAGCCTATATGCTAGTGATAAGCTGCGAGAGCTCTTCATAGTTCTAGATATGACTCTGGATACATTCTTTCAGATTGAATGCATTGGCCCTCATCATCTTAGGCAAGTGAAGTGGGGCTCCCTTGTATTTCATCGTCCATGTTTACATGTCATCAACAATAGTGTGAAAGTTTGTCAAGATACATGCTCTTCTAGCACATCGTTGATGCCATCCATTGAGATGGAAGACTACCTTATGCACGGTACCTAACTTAGAGTACAATGCTTGCATAATTTTTTTAAGGGACAATACTTCATCTAGTATTCCCTTCTTTAGTTCACATCAGGTGGACAATGTCACTAACTCTCCTCCTTACTTGGCCATCTGTAGTTCCTTCGCCGTTCGCTCATTCCCATCTATCAAAAAGTGAACACTTGAGCTAGTGGCTTTGACATATACTCTGGTTTCATCGACTAAGGCTGCTAGATGTTTGTGCACATCAGTCACGATCACTTGTTCTTCAACTTATGCAGGAGATGTACGATCCTCCAGAATTGACACTTTGTGAGACTGCACAACTCTATGTTGAGACTAGTCGAATGAGATGTTGTGCATATCTCCTTCTGGCTAATATCCAAGGATCTCAGTGCCTCCTTGGTCACTTGAGACTTGCTCAACATATGGATGTGGTGAAGTGGGTAAGCTGACCACTTGATGATGAGGCATGAGGTCGATGTCATGTTCCAACTCTTGTTGCTCTATGTCTGCATCTAACTATTTAAATTCTTCTTCTATCTCATGAGAAAAGTCTTTCTCCTACGATGGTTGAACCTATCTGCCTAATGCCAATTGTTCTAATGAATCCATTATTTGTATGGGTGTTGTTTCATCTGTTTTCACATGTTTCATCCCCTGTTGTACCTATTTCTCCTGCCCTTCCCTCTCCTGTTTGCGTAACTCTTGTTCCTTCTGGAGATACTCCCTTAGCTCATGCAAATCCTCTACTTCTTCCATTCTTCTCTTATCCCTCTACCTTTTTGTGATTCACATGTCGCACTAGTGCCTCTTAGCCTCTATAGCCATAGTTTATTTCTCTACTAATTCATCTACTCGGAACTTGCAGCTTTGTTATTCCTCCATGTGATCGATAATCTTCCTCTTGCCCTTGTCGCGCACTAGTATGATTGATTCTGCTACTACTGCTATTGTTGGTGCTAGTGCTCTTCATGATGCTACTTTATGTTGCTTCGCTAAAAACTCCACATTGAAGCTGGCCTGTTCATTAGGTCTGGAGAAACTGAAGAAATATCTCCATGGCCCCTCCTCAGCCCAATGAAATACCCCATGGATCTAGTTGAAGTGTACTCTTGTGTAGTGATCCTTCACAATGCAATGTGGGTCATATGGATTTTAACTCCAGAGTTCGAACGGATACATCTTCATCTTTTCTTCTTCGACATCCGCTTGCTTGATACTCTGGATATCATATAACCCAATCCACAATAGAAGAGTGAGCCAAGGTTTCTTCTTCTTTCGTTGCAGTGTAGTTGTCAATCCTGCCAAGATGTGATATCCTACTTCCTATATGATAATTATGTCCAAGGTAAAATTCAGTAGAACATTCAGAGGCTTCTCTATGCTAAACATTCGGATGAAGGTGACAGATGGTGAGACATACCAATCAACAATATCTATTTGTGCATCCATTGCTTCCTTTGACATGTAGGGTGGATCCTGTTCAAATATCATCTTGTAAACTAGGGTGAAAAAATGATCATACAACAGTGTGATTACTCCTCTAAATCTGCATTCGGACAACAACTTGAAATATGTGTTCACATCAATCTCTGCCGATGACCATGCCCACTCCAAGCCCGGGAACTCCTGTTGGGCATAGATTGCATCTAACATGTAGGCGGACATGTAAATATCTGCATGCATACCTCTGAGTGATTGTCAAGCCTTCGTTACTTGTTCCGCCAGCTGATGAGCCAACATGCCTGACTAGTTACATGGTTTTCCTTCTCTATCTAGTTGGTCCAATGTGACCACCCAACTTTGTGGGAAGGTTTTCGTGATTTCTTGGCCATACAATCGACATGCAAATATGACCAAGTATTGATATGCCTTCCGAAGTATCTTTGTCTTGTAGATCTAGTTGGGTGTCAACCTAAATCGAGTCAGCTCCTTTACCCAGTTCTTCATAATGTCTCTAGAGTTAGCACTGTTGTTGGGTAAGCTGAAGGGAGTCTTCATGATATTCGTGGGCTCTAACATCTTATACATCTCATCATAATCTCGTGCCCAGAAGGTTTCAAGCTTCGTCCCACTGACACTAGTCAAGGTCATCATCTCGGGATCAATGTGAGAGATGATCCAGTGTATCATGTTCATGCATGGGAGCGCAGGGTATCTGCATACGGTACAAGACGGACTTGTGAATGTTCACATACACCTGATGGTCTTTGAGTTCTTCCTCAAAATTGCCTTCAAATTCTTCATTGACCTCTTTCCATTTTAGCTTGATGTCTTGTCTAGAAATAGATTTGTATATTCATAGATTGATAGACATGTGGAAACCTGTTCAATTACTGCTCCAGTTGCACTTCCGTCGGTGTCTTTTGATCCCACTCTCTTCAAAGCCATTGACCCTATACTTCTAAGAGGTGAGTGAATTCCTAAAATTTATGGAGACAAAGAAACATGCATGGAAAGAAATCTGTCAACAAAAACCAAAGAAAATTCAGGGAATGACATAACACATACTGGGGGAACTGATAGGAAAGATTGCATAATATCTTCTCAGAGGTTGGGTGAATGGCTACCACAATTGTGCAAAAGGAATTCTCAGCTATCTGGGAGGCAATACAAGCTGTTGGATTTACGCAACACATAATTCAGACTGGCTGCTAGCTGCTAGGATTGCACAATTCTAGCTGGGAGTGACTACAGGCTCAGGGACTGCATTGCGTAATTTTTTGGGCCAATAGTCACTGTCCCTGAGAAATGTGTAAAACAGTCTTGCAGGACAGTGCATGGCAAGAAATTCACATTTCTGGAGAGGAAGGAAGAGACTTCCTTCCCCAAATTGCGCGTCTTGGTGAAGGCAGAGTCCGGGCCAAGGTTGGCCAGACTTGTCGATGGACAACTGAAAGTGAATATGAAAGTGAATTCATGACGACACTAAGTGAAAGAAGAAGTGATTGGCAGTTCATGCAAACATGAATGAAAGATTTAGTAAATGGATCATCATGCATGTGGGTGAATCGAGTCGCCAAATCAGTGACTATTCGTGAAAAAAGCTTCTTGCATGTGATAGCAGTGGGATAGAAACAAAAACTGAAACAATGCTAGGAAAAACTATAAACGACAGCAAGAATTCAAAGAAATCAAGAAAACAACACTCGCACAAGTGAAAACAAAAAAATCAACATAAATGCTCAAAATGACAAGTTGAGGCCACTTACCCATGAATAGCTGAGCTGGATGTGTCGAAGAGTCTTGGATGTGTTGTGGGATGTCAGAGCTCCAATATCAATGTGAAAGAATGAGCTCCAATGTGTCGAATAAATAAGTTTTGAGCTCATGACATGCATGCAACAAATCTAGGGAAAAGCGACACTTGGAGGAAAGTTTCTAAAACAACTTTGCATGTAACCTCTTACTGCTAAAAATAGCTCCCTAAATCATGGGATGCCCTTTGCATGTTGCCTTTTTCTATTCCAAGAAAAGGCAAGCCATGCATGTAAGTCAAGTTTCCTTGTTCTCGAGTGGAACTAGTAAACCCAACTGCTCATGCATGAAGTTGCTCAACTATTGGAAGGAAATGTGCATTTATGGCTGGGAGCTGGGCTAGTTTCCTAAGAGATCTGCACAATTTTTGGGTAGAGTAGCTCACTGCTGCCCAGATTTGTGCAAATTCTAGGCTTAGTAGCCTTCCTGGGGAAAATTGTGCAATTTTCACTTTGAGGCTTGAATGGAAGAATTGCGCAATTCTGGAGCCCAACAGACTACAAAACAAGATTGCGCAATTTCTAGAGGGAAGGCTGGTTTCCCTCTAGAATTATGCAATTTCTTAGGGAAGCTACTCAACTTGGAGCTGGACCAAGTTTAGATGAAGAACCTGTGAGGGGAATTCATCAAGTTGTGATCAAAAATCTACTTTTGTGCAAGAAAAACATTGAATATTGTGTACTTGATGAAGCAAGACAAGGTGAAGTGGAAAGTTGGTAGGGAGGCTCCAAAACAAAACTAAGGAAAAATTTTGGAGGGTGGTTGTAGCTGCTACAACAGAATCATAATCATTAATTCTTATTCACCATATTATGGTTGTAGGAGTTATGGGGATGGTGTGGTTACTTCATAAATTTTATGCCTTAGTTCATTGATTATGGCGAGGGGCTTCAATTTTACATTGAGTGCTATTGAAATGTAGGGTGATAAGGTGAGGGAAGATACTCTTACTATTTTTTTCAAAGGAATATTGGATGCACATGCATTAGTAGATGTAGCACCGAACATTCTGACTCCAACATGGAAGAATGGAAGGAATGGAGGTGAGAGAATCTCAAATCATTTAGATAGGTTCCTTATAAGTCAGACATTGTTTAACATTTTGGTGGAGGCAGAATCTTGTGTTATCCCTTGCTATATATCGGATCATTTGCTGATAAAGCTATCATGGAATGGGATGGGAGTGAGGAGCACATACCCTTTTAAATTCAATCCTCAATGGCTGAAGATGGAAAATTACAAAGAAATGGTTAATAAAGGATGGAAACATCCTATGTTTTCACATACTCTCTACCCGATGGCATCAATACATCAGAGTTTAAAAATAATGAAATTAGAGAGACGTACTTAGATTAGTTGTAAAAAAATGGAAGAGTTGAAATCTTTATTTGAGATTGAGAATAGTTTGGAGAAAATCAGTGAAAATAATGATCATCAATACTTTTCTATTGCATATAGAGATACAATTAGCACTTTGGAGGGACAAGGGAGGGACATTTTAAAATCGCAAGAAGAGGATATCAGACAAAAAAGTAGGGCCATCTAGATAAAGGTGGGAGATAAAAATACCAAATATTTTCATAGACAGTTCAACCTTAGGAAGCAACATAACTCTATTCGGCAGATAAGGGATGAAGATGGGAATTTATATAAGACTCAAGAATCTATAGAATAGGTTTCTATTACTCATTTCAAGGAGAAATTTTGGCCAAATTGTCATGAATATGAGGATCACGCATCCTTTATAGGTCTGTTTCCTAATATGTTTTCATAGGAGGATATTGATAAAATGAGTCAATCGATTACTAGTGATGAACTCTTGGCTACATTGCTAGATTGAGAAAAAGAGAAAATCCCAGGCCCTGATGGCTAGGGGATCAAATTATTTGTTGGAGGTTGCAAATGAAATCAGGCAGAAGGGATATATCACAGTGGCTATCAATGCCACTTTTGTTTTGTTAATACCCAAAAATAAAAGCCTGCTGTCTTTTGCGTATTATCGACCAATACACTACATAATTCAGTGTATAAGGTTATATCTAAACTGGATGCAAGAAGGCTTAAGCCGTTTATGTCAAATTTTGTTACTCAGGAACAATTTGGATTTATGGAAGGGAGGAAGATACAATATTCCATCGGAATTGTGTAGGAGCTGATCCATTCCATTAAAGCTAGTGGCCAGAATTCCTGTCTCCTTAAGGTGGATTTGATTAAATCTTATGATTGTATAGACTGGGAATTCTTATTATTGATTATGATAAAAATGGGTAAGATTCCACGGAACTATAGATGCATGATGGGGTGTATCAAGACCACAAATTTTGTAGTGATAATCACTGGATTTCCTTCTAATTTTTTTTATGCATATTAGGGGTTGAGATAGGGTTGCATGTTGTCGCCCTTACTCTTTCTTATGGTGATAGATACGATGAGAAGGAAACTTATGGATTCCCGAGACAAAGGACTGATTTATGGGGTTCAGGTATCAAAGAAACAAAGGGTTACTCATCTCATGTCCGTTGATGATCTATTATTTGGAGAATAGATTAATTTGGCTGAGTAGTCCACTTTACATAAAATTGTTAAGTATTTTATGGATACTACAAGTCTGTTAATGAATGAAGCCAAGTCAAAGTTATTACATAATGAATGTGAAGCAACAATGTTGAAGGAAATTAAAGAGCTACTAGGGATGTCATATAGTCTGTTGACCGATAGATAAACTTATTTGGGCTTGAAATTGAAACCATGTGGCTACATAATTAAGGATTGGGATTGGATAATAGAGAATTTCAATCATAAAATGGATGTTTGGACACATAAATGGATTTCATTGGGAAGGAGACATATTGTGTTGAAAACAATTTTACAAAACCTTTCAGTTTATTAGATGCATCTTTTTCTTTTGCCAAAGGAAATTATCAAAAGGATAAGATATATAATGGGATGATTTTTATGGTCAGGTGCTCACATAGGAGAGAACATGAAATATACATTTAGCTTGATGCTCACTCATAGCAAGAGTTGTTGAAAACGGAGGTTGGGGGATTATTGATCCTGATAATTTCAACTAGGCTCTCTTAATTAAAAATACATCGAGAGCAGTAGTGAGAGAAGGTATTTGGCTAGGTACTATAAAGGACAAATATATGTATGGTCATACTTTCTCATTATGGATTTGCAATGGGGCTGGTAAGAAGACTCAGACATCATATATTTGGAGAGGTATGCTACATGTTATGCATTTTTTATTGAGATAACTGAGATGGTATGTGAGAGACAGATCTAGGATTATGATCGATTTAGATGCCATCATAGGTATCCATGGAAGTCACACCTTATCAACTCAGATACTCAATCATATTCATAGCGTAGGGATTTTCCATATTAATCATATTTGTGATCATGATTTTCATCATTTCGACATCTAGGTGTTTTTTAAAGAAAAGCACTTGGGCTTACTTGATGAACGTTATGAGGATTGGGAGGCATACATCATTGTCCTTAGGAATGTAGGGATATCATTACTTAATGATGTGGATCAAATGTCATGGGAAGATACACTTAAAAAGGGGTCTCTGATGGTAAAATATATATATTTGAGCCTACCAAAAGAGGATACAGGTAATAACTGTAATATACAATTCCATATCATATGGAGATGGAAAGCACCACATAAAATCAAGTGTTTTAGTTGGTTATCGATACAGAAATAGATACTGACATGGAAGAATATACAAAGGAGAGGTATACATGGACCAAGAATTTTCATATTATGTAGGAAGTGGGAGGAAGAGATTACCCATCTATTTATGGAATGTATTTAGGAAAAGGAAATTTGGGAAGGAGTGTTGAAGCATCTTAATATTGTAGATAAGGGACCTTTCAACAAGTTGACAACGTGCTTCAGAACATGGAATAAAGATCGAAGATATAGGACACTGCCTTTTTACATCGTATGGATTATATGGAGGTAGAGAAATTCTATTATTGTTTACCAGAAAGGACTAGAATTACATGAATATTTATTAGGAAGGTGGATTTCTATAATGAAATCAGGCTGATATAGGTTAGTAAAGGTCACAAGAAATTTAAAATTACTAAGATATGGCAATCATATCTTGTGGGGTTATTTGATGGTGCTTGTTCAAGGAGATTATGTGGTTGTGGAGTAGTGATCTATTTATAGTTAGAGAAGTTCAATCACTTCTGGTGGAAAGGTGGGAGAGGTACTAATAGAAGAGCTGAAATCATTTCCATGTGGGGAGTGTTGATCACGACCAAATGGCTTGGCATTGAACAGATTCATATATATGTGGATGATAATGGTATATTTGATTGGTTCAATCCACATATATTAATCAATTGGATGAATCTTATCAAAACACTGATAAGGACCTTTCAGAAAGTGAATTTTGATCACATATATAGAGAACATAAGCGGATAGCTGACTTACTTTCGAGAAGAGGCATATCAAGGGATACAGTTAAGTTTTATTTTTCTTCTTTTGATCATGGTGTTATGACCAATGCATGTACTATTAATTATTCATAAACAAAGACATGAGATGAAAGGGATTAGTGTTAAAGATAATGTCAAAGGAAATCAGAGAAAGAAGGTTTATTGATACAAAATGTAATAAAAGATGAATAATTTTTGGATAGGAAGAAAAAAAATTGTACTAAATAACAATAATGTATTTTTGGGACAAACAAATTCTATGCAATTAAGTAGGGTTCAAAAGATACTTGATGTTTTTATTTTTAAGTTTTATGTTATGGATAGATTCTAATGAAATCTGGAAGCCAAAAAATAAAGAACATATTGGAGATATGTACTACTTTTTATATTAATATAAATAGTAGTGTTTTTTTCCAGTGAAAAAAAGGAAATTTGATTTGGTTAAGAAAGTAGATAGACAGTCATCCCAATAATCTCATAGGAAAAAAGTAATAATTTTCTATTATTTTTTAGCACATGCTAATGAGGCTATTTTGAGTTCATTCCTCTTGTATTGAGTCCTAAAAATAATATATTTAACAATAAAAGCTACCCCATATCATTTTCACTTGATCATGTTAGGAATTTGGTAGATTAATTAGCTCACTAGTTCTAGAATTTCTAGTTTTTAGAGTAGTAATTTTATGTTATTTTTTTATCACATCTTAACAAAGGTAATTTTGAATGATTCCACTTGGATTGGTTTCCTACAAAATCCTAATTAATAAAAAAAATTGTCCCATCTCATTTTCATTTGATTTTCTTGGGCATTTGGCTAGTTAACGTGAGGAATAGACACCATGTAACAATCCTATAGAAATCTTGTAGCAGTTTGTTTTCGAGATTTTCCTTGCCTAGATTCACTCCAAATTCATGGTAGAAGTAGATGTATAGCCTATGAATTCTCTGAGACCACTTTGGTTAAGTTGAGGCTTGGTTAGGTCACCATTTATCTCTTAATTTTCTTTTTTCTAGATTGTTGATTTATGTAATTAGTCTAGATTTCCTTTCCGTATTTTTTTTTATGAAAAGTGTGATTTCCTTCTTACAAGAGTAATATAGGACATTTCCTTTCTAGAAAAAGGACAATAGGTGTGCTTATTGTTATTAGTGGCTTACCTAGATATTTAATCATTTGAAGTTGTTTCATTTCCTTCTTTCACTTGCATCAAACGGAGTCAGATTGGGAAGAAGAAGGTGTCTCCTTCAAATACAATGTCAGCCCCTCTAAGGTTTGTATAAAAATCGATTTGATAATTTAAGACGATAGACTTAGGAGTTGTAACATTCATGTTCCAATATTTCAGCCCATCAATGTCAACCATGGGGTATGATTCACCATTTTTGGAGTAAAGGGGTAAATATATATATATATATATATATATATATATATAATATATATATATATATATATATATATTATATTATATATATATATATATATATATACTTTTTCAACTTGTATTTTCAACTTATCTCACTAATATTTTACTCAATCTTGATCGAAAACACTTGTTGGATGCATAATTTAATTCCTCATCCAATGAGTATCCATGTTCCATACTTTTGATGGACCTTGCTACACAAAAAATGATAAATACATGAAAAAATGTGATTTCAATCACATTTTTCATGTAGTAGGGTCCATAAAAAGTATGCAATCTGGGTAATCATTGGATGTGGAATTAAATTTTTCATCCAAGGATTCCTCCCGATCGAAATTTGAGTAAAATTGTAGGGAGATAAGTTGAAAAAAGTAGTTTTTTTCTTTTTCCCTCTAAAATTTGATGATGTAATCTAATTTTTTTTATTATTTCCACTGTTATTTTATAATATTCCTTGGGAGACACATTTTAGACTTCAAAATTTCTCTATTGATTACACCATCGACGTTAAAACCATCCACATATAGTCTTTTTGACAAGTTGGCAGGATTCTTGTTGTATTGTTGGGCATAATTTTCATTGAACATAACCACCTGTATTATATGCATCCAACCATATATTATATTTATGGAAAATGGTTCCAATGACCCACCAAAATTTATCCACGTGATCATTGTCAGTTTTTATTATAACCAAAATATTTAATATATAATACATGTCATCTTATTTCGTAGCAAATTTCACAGTTTCACAACATCTGATTTCATAACAAATTTCACAATTTCACAACATCAGACGCCTACCCTGTGCCACATGTCAATGCCATATGTTCCCATGTCATTACCACATCAATGGCAATATTTTTTCCACGTTATCTACCATGTGTCATGTTACCATGTTAACTTTGAATTTTTGTTGAACAGTTAAAATTCTTCAAATTGTTATATCTTCCTCATACAGACTCGATTTGACGCGATTCAAATTGCATTTGAATCATCTCATTGAGATATTTTACTTGACACTACTTCCATAGAACTTTGGGGACTTTGAATTTTAGGCCATCTTGGATCCTCCTAAATCAATCCTCCCCACTAATAAGCTTTTGGACCACTAAAAGGTAAAATACTCAACAAATAGGTGAGGGTGTTGCTCCCTCACTTTCTCGATCTCAATCCACTGTGCCTTGCTCGAATTCATTCCCTTAAGACATGAAGTCCTTGTATTCCTGTCTAGAATGATATCTTCCTACAACTTATCCAGATATTCAGGAGAAAAATCATCAATAGAAGGAACTTGAACACACTCATCTTGATCTATGATCATCGGTGGCTCATACATTTTCAAATTCTCCACATTCACAACTCAATAAATATGCATATAAGATGGTAGATATAACTAGAAAGCATTACTACCAATCTTCTCCAAAATAGAAAACGGGCCATAGCAGATTTTCTTGAGCTTTTTACCTTCCCTTGTTAACCTATCCTTACTTATGTGTAGCAAAACTTAATCACGAACTTGGAAATGATGATCCAGCCTATGTTTATCATGCCTCACCTTATACTAGACTTGTCTCTTCTCCAACTATTCCTGCACTACTTTATGTACTATATGGATCTTTTGTATGAATTTTAGAACCTTATATTCATCTCTCTGTTCATCATAATCAATGTTTTTCCCAGAAACAAAATACAATGGATACTTTGGCAGGTAACCAAAACTGTTATGAAACCATCTCATAAAAAGATAGAAAAGATAGATCAATGCCTTAGAAATAAGCCTCTTCAAGGGGGAAACCTCCTTTACATTACACAAATGAACAATTCTTGGATGATACAAATGACAAGACCTCCTTTCTATATATAAGAGCCTAAGGGGTCATAATATAATCAGAGTCGACATAACAATACTAATGTAAGGGCACAATAATAACAATATGGGCTTCTATGGGGCACAATAATAACAATATGGGGACTGCATGGGTACAACAATATAATAAGGGGTTTGTACTAATAACAATAAGGGGTTACACTAGTAGTATAGGAGCCTGACATGCTCCTCTCCTTTAAAAATTATTTTCCTCAACACTTGAGTAGTTCTTGATGCTTCTTGTATAAAATTCTTATCCTCCCATGTGGAATCTTCAGCAGGTAAGTTCTTCCACTTGATGAGATACTCTGAAATTGATCGATTTCATAGTTGTCGAGTTCTTGTTTCTATGACTGCTCCAGGTTCCAATATGATTTTTCCTACCTCTTCAAGTTCTAGCAATATTGTTTGAATTGGGATATTCTGCAACTTTTGAATGAGTGGCCACACTTCTTTGTCCTTCTTCCATTCATCCCTTGCTTCATTTATCCAATCTAGTTGGAAAATATAAATAGAATAAAGCAATGCTTCCACATCCTCATCCTTTCTTGAGAGTTCATCTGCAACAAAAATTTTCTTCCCTTTTCTGTAGATGATGTCAAAGTCATAACCCAACATATTTGTGATCCATTTTTTCTATTTTTCTAAAGATAATAATTGTTCTAAAAAGTATTTAAGACTATCATGATCCATTTTTACCTTGAAGTGTTTTCCCATTGGGTAAGGTCACCATTTCTTAAGTGCATGAAGTATTTCCAACATTTCCTTCTCATAAATAGCTTGCTTGAGATGTAGCTATAAAAATACCCAATCACCTACATCAAAACTTTTTTCACTGTGATGTTGATTTACCTGTTGTTTCATTCAATTCTGCACCAAAGTGATATTATCCTTTAAAAGTTGGAGAACTTGTTGTTAATGCTCGATGTGATATTTCACTACTTGAACCTTTTTCTTCTTGATATGTCCTTCTATCTTTAGAGTTTGAGGAGTGGTAATTTCTTCCAATTCTTTACAAGATATGGTCAAATTCATTTCTTGATGCTCGATGTGATCTTTCACTTCTTGAACATTTTTCTTCTTGATATGTCCTTCTATCTTGATAGTTTGAGGAGTGGTAATTCCAACCAATGCATTACAAGATATGGTTGGATTGATTTCTTATTTATCGATGTGATATTTCACTTCTTGAACCTTTTTCTTCTTGATATGTCGTTCTATCTCGAGAGTTTGAGGAGTGGTAATTCTTGCCGGTGATTTAAAAGATATGGTTGGATTCATTTATTCTTTCTCTGGGGTTGGGTCCTGGTATATATCGTCTTCTTTTGGTGTTTCTTGATCCTTTTATTCCTCCTCTTCATACTCTATGTAAAATAATATCTTCTCAGCACACTTATGACCTTTAGTGCATTTGCTATCACAATTGTAACAAAGCCCTTTTTCTCTTTTTTCTTCCAATTGTTGTGGTGTAAACTTTTTAGGTTGTGGAAGCTAGGAGAAGAAACACTTCCATAATTATAGTCATGAGTGGTGTGATTCCTTATTTCCATCATTTCTCTTTCAATTTTTCTTGACCACCTGAATGCCTTCTCCAATGAATCAGGTTCCCAAAGACGAACCTCATGTTGAATGTTATCCTTTAAAGTACCTATGAAGAAATAAATCCTTTGCTTCTCTAGAATATCATTTACCCTTACTTTCAATTTTTGAAATTCCTCAATGTGCTCTATGATTGAACACTTTTGTTTGAGATTTATCAATTGGCTAAAGAAGGTGTTTCTCTTTGTATCCTCATAATGTGCTATCATTTCCTCCGTGAAAATTGACCACGTAACAAGTGGTTTACAAGAACAAAGCCCTTTATACCATAAAAATTGATTTGGTTCTAAATATGAAGATGCAATACGTGCCTTTTGTAATAGTTTCACCTCATGTAGATCAAAATATTGCTCCATCTGTAGTATCCAATTTACTAGATCCTTGCCATCAAACTTCCTCATATCACATTTTCTTGATTTTAGGAGCTCGATCTTTAAACGACTGTAACTCTATAATCTCGAATACTCCAGTCCTGAAATCATGAACTCCAATAGCCCTCTACGTCCTCCTTCCAATGCCACTAGTCTGATCAAAATTGGATTCTCCAAGAAAGAGTTATGCACAATCTCCCAAGATGACCGGATTATATACCTTTTCAGAATAGTGACCTTGTATGAAGTACCACGTCTTACTGTTTTGATCTTTGGATCTAAAAAATACACGCAAAAAAATATATTCATCCTATTTCTATAAATTCTTATGAAATTTCAATCTGATGCTCAGAGAGAAAGTTATGATTATTTTCCCAAGGTCGCCTGTTTAAGATGTAATTTAGGAGGCCGCAAAAACCCTAACTTCCTCAGATCATATATCCGAAAATATAGTGGGATAAGATCTGAAATTAAGACCCAAGGTTTAGAAAAATCTCTTCTCAAATGGGTATTTTTTTTTAGCTTCTGAAACTTTGTAGCGAAAACGTTATAGCAAAAATTGCATGATGACCTGTTCTAGATGAAATTCGGGAGCTTGCAAAAACTATAACTTCCTCAGATCATATCTCGGGAAATATAGGGAGACAAGTTCTGAAATTTGGACCCAAGGTTCAGTGAGATTTCATCTCAAATGGGTTTTCCTTTTAGCTTCTAAAACATCACCAAAAAATAATTATAGTGAAAATTCCACAATGACCTGTTTGGAGCAGCGAAAACCCTAGAATCCAAAGCTCTGATACCAAATGTTATGAAACCAGCTCACAAAAGGATAGAAAATATAGATCAACGCCTTATAAATAAGCCTCTTCGTGGAGGCAACCTCCTTTACATTACACAAATGAACAATTCTTGGATGATACAAATGACAAGACCTCCTTTCTATATGTAGCAGTCTAAGGGGTCATAATATAATCAGAGCTCACATAACAATAATAATGTAAGGGCACAATAATAACAATAGTGGGCTTCTATGGGGCATAATAATAACAATATGGGGGATGCATGGGTACAAAAACATAATAAAGGGTTTTTTCTAATAACAATAAGTGGTTACACTAGTAGTATAGGGGCCTAACAAAAACAAACTTCAAATGGAGACCCTTGAATCGACAAATGCAATTCTCAATTTTAGGCATGTTGCACATTTGTCTCTATCTCAAACCATTGTCGCAAGTTTGGCAATTCTAACACTGGTGTAGTACTAATATTTTATTTCAATGTACCTAAGGCTTTATATTGCTTGCCTCCCCACTGAAAGACTTGTTTCACGCTAGTCAACGCTTGTAAGGAAGATGTAATAAATGAAAATTTAGCAATAAATTTCCTTCAATACTGGACTGCTCCTAGGAAACTTCTAACTTTCGTTGTTTTCATAGGCTTGGGGAAATTCATAATCACTTTAAACTTAGAGAGATGAATTTTCAATTCACCACACCCTACGACATAAACCAAGTACAGTAATGATGTCTTGCCAAAATCACACTTCGAAAATTTCACATACTTCTCCCTTTTCAAGGTATCAAGTAATTTCTTTGACATGCTTGACATGTTCATCCCAAGTTTTGCTAAATACCAGAATATTGTCTATATAGACAATCACAAATCTATAAATGAATGGCTGAAAAACATTATTCATCACATGCATAAAATATTTTGGGGCATTGCAAAGCCTAAAAGGCATCACTACCCATTCAAACAAACCTTGTTTATTTTTAAAAGTGGTTTTATAAACATCACCTTTTGCAGTATAAATATGATGATAACCAATTCACAAGTCTATCTTAGTAAAGTAAATTTCACCTTTCAACTAATCTAACAAATCATCGATACGAGGAAGAGGGTATCAATTCTTTATTGTGATCTTATTTAACACTTGAAAGTCAACACACATTCTCCACGTACCATCCTTCTTTGGTACCTTCACAATAGGCAATCCACATGGAGAGGTACTTGGTTTGATAGAAACCTTCTCAAGCAACTCTTGAACTTGCTTTTTAATCTCTACAATTTCAATCATGGACATCCTGTACATTCCAATATTAGGAAGAGGGGCACCTTCTTGTAACTAAATTTCATGTTGTATCTCCTTCTTAGGAGGAAATCCTTCAGGATCCTGAAAAATATCATCATAGTTGGAAATAATCTTAATCAATTCATCCTTATGAGATAGATCATAACCCTTAAAAGCATCAGATTAACCAATATCATTTTATTCACAACTAGAAGTACTAAATTCTTGCTTAAATTAATGAGTCGCTTCATCGACCCTGTACTAACAAGTGATAAAATAGTCTTCATGTTGTATGCTCTTACAATATACTTAACCCAATCCTTAGTGAGGTGATATTTCTTCTCCTGCCTGAAATGTAGCTTTCTTGTCGTACAAATATCAAGAGGAACCACATCTAACTCAACCTCATCAACAAATTTCGAAGTGATAGAAAATATCAATTTACACTATTTCATGACTTGCAAATTTGAATTATCACAAACCCAACCAAGAGGATAAGGTTTCTCATGAGGTGTTGTTTATAATCCCAACTTATTAAGAATTGGCTTAAAAATCAAATTAAATTGGGAACCAAAATAAAAAAGAGTAACTACTTTTGTATTCTTAATAATCACCCTTGCATGAAAAAACTCATTTTTTTTACTTTCATCACTAGGAAATGGAATAGAAGAACTAGAACTAGCATAAACAGGTCCTTTACCTTGTACTCCAAAAATTGTGACTTGAATTTCATATGTTAAATTGTAGCAAGAAAGCGCTTCATTTGACTTGTGCCTTAGTCAAATGGAGAAATTTGAATTTCCACGTCACCAAGATGACTTGAGTTGCAGTTAACAAGAGTGACATGGCCAATTCACTTAGTTAAGTTAGTCAATTCAATTTTTTGGGAAGGAATTAGAGTTGTGCATGAATTTATTGCTAATATCTAACAATCTATTGGAGTTATAGTTAGTAAAACTCATTTATCTAAGCTCTAGCCATGAATAGAGTCAGTATGAGTTCATTTGAGTAGTTGTAATTATTGTTAACTCATTGATCTCTCAGTCATAACCACCCCCCTACCACATTTACCAAATTTAATCAATATTCTAGGGTAAACATGTGATGAGAGGCTACTATGATGTGATTCAACTCCTAATGTATAGTTAAGGAAGTGGAACTGGCAAAACAAAACCAATTTGACTTTCCACACATGCTACAAAACCTCAAGGAGCCCACCAACTTTTCCAAGTGATCAACCTTGAGACAACTTGACATTTCATTGATCTAGACCCCCAACCACTCCCATGACAAACCATGCATGTGACTGAGGCCTTCTAATCACTCCCACAACAAGGCAAACCAACGAATGTGGACTTTCTCACCTAGTTCTAAACTAGTGACCCTAGATTATGTGCCACTTTTTCAAGTCTAGGACTTAGGCCACTACCCAGAACTTCATGAAACTGTCAGAAATGATAAATAACAATGAAATAAGGATACTAATGAAAACATTTTATCAATTAATTGACTGGACCTCTACTATCCATAGCAGGCATTTCGTCAAACATGTCACAAATATGCAATCTACAGTCATAACAACAGATCTGAGCATAAGGGTCTCATACTTATCTCATATTCGTAAGGAAGCATTGATGCCTTATCACAATAGATGAATTATCATATATTAGGTCATATATTCATTTTTCATTCATTTTCTAATCAAAAAGTGATGAGATCCATATAGCCAACAGATATTTCAACAAAAATAGCAAGGATATAGAAGCCATAATAACCACATGCGAACAAGTATATTTACCAATAAAATACAAGTGGAAATAAGCTCTTATTAACATATGAAAAATGAAACCAAGTTTGGGACTTCCACTTACCAACCAACCATAGATTGGTTGAACCAAATATTTCTTTCATCTAATCACCCCTATGCCATATTCGAAGCATGAATGTGGGATCTCATGAAACAACCCAATCAAAACCAAACTAGGGCTTCCATGGGCCAAACCACCTCAACCCTCAACCAATGATTCCACCTCATGGTCAGACATCACTAACCACCAACATAGTGGTCTCTACCCAAGTTTTCTAAGGCTCTAGAGTGTTTGTTCCAACTAGGGCTTCTAGGACTAGTAACTCAACCCACAACTATTGTCGAGCTTCCAGAGAAATTTTCTAACTGAGGATTCAAAAACTAGTAATTAACCAACCAAGGGCTTCAAGTAAATTTTCCAGCCAAGGCTTCTAGGACTAGTAACTCAACCCAAGTTTTTATAGGGCTTCTAGAGTGCTTTTTTGAACCAAGGCTTCCAGCAACTAGTAACTCAACCCACAGCCATAAGGAACATGATAACCAACAAAAAAACAAAAGGAAGACACCCACAACGCCATGGATATATAGGAAATGGAAAGGCTAGTCAAATCCACCATCAATATAGGCATTCCTCCATGCCAATGACGGATCATAACCAAGAAACCATGTGCATGTTCTATGCATGCCAAAAGTAGCAAGGAAATCATACATGTAACTCAGTACCTACAAGAAAAATCCATTATAGTTGTTGATCTTGATGCCCTCTTTCTCTTTCCCACTCTTGGTTTTCCTTCTTACTCCAAATCCTAATTATGCCACGCTCCTCCAAGAGTACTCCAAGAAAACTCTAAGTGTCCAAGAGTATGAGAGAGAGAGAGTAGAAAATGAGAGCTCCAAAGCTAAACTAACTAAAAGCTACAAACTGATCCTCATAAGCCTTTTAATTGATGAGGCCTCTATTTTCTTAATTTTCAATTATTTTACTTCATTTTCATCGTCACATGCAACATATGACCTTTCACCTTCCTTTCCTGCTAATATCCATTATTTTCATAAATAAAACGCAAATAAATTCCTCATGCCTTTCCAAAGACTTTTCCATTTCCTTTTCCAATTTCTATAGCCATTAATTAATCAAAAGTGACCCCCATCAGTATTTGTTTGCCCAACATTCAGCTTGGAATAGGTGTCCCATGACCATGGTTATTATTTTTCCTTTATTAACTTTATTACATGGATTTTTTACCAGTTTTGTTACATCAATTAACTAGTAAATTTACTAAAAATAGCCCTAGTCATGCATGCAATTCGAATTTCCTAGTTGATTGGGGGAAAAAGGAATCAATGTAATTATTATTGTATAATAGTGAGTGTACGGATTTTTCATGTAGCAAGTGAGCTAATTTCCTCAAGAATTGTGCAAGAAATAGGAGCCTCATATTCCTTAGGAGCAAGAATTGTGTAAAGAAATAAGAGAAAGTTGGAGGCCTATTTTTGCTAAGTCTTGGTCAGAGTAGGCAGAGTAGGAGATCAATATTGCAATGTAGCTTGATCTTCAATGATTGAAGTCGCCATTGTAATTGATCATTGTCTCATCTGATATAGTACAAACATAAGAGGGATTTTTCCCAGTTGGGTTTCCTAGTAAAAATATTGTGTTCATTATGATTGAATGATCACATGTGTTTCTAATGTATGTTTTCCTTTGCATATTGAGTAGAAGAAATTTGTGTCTATTTATTTCATTCTGATTTCAATATTATCGACAAAGTTTGAGTTATTTCTACATGGGATTAGAGAAATTGGAAACTACATATAAATAAAGTTCCTAATCAATCTCTCAAGAAATTTCAAATAACAGATTTGTGGTTCAAGTATTCTTTAGTACACGAAGAATCTCTCTCAATGGAGTGAAGCTTGAGTGTGCATTAGATGGCACCTCAAATTTATATGCTTGGAAAGACAGGATGGAAGTTCTACTGGATGACAATGTAGTATGTGAGTACACAAAAAATTATATTCCAAAACCAGCAGCATCAATTATACAACAATTGAGTTAGTGGAAGAAAGACATAAAAAGAGATAGGAGGATTATCCTAGAGTCAGTCAAAGATCACATGGTTTCAAATTTTCATGGCAAGGAGACTCCATTTGTAATGTGGAAAACTCTCACAAATTTATTCAAAAGCAACAGTGATTCCAAGAAGATGGCATTGAGGTATAATCTTAGAGACATTGGAATAGGAAAAAATGAAACTATTTTTCAATACCTATCTTGATTCACTTAGGTGAGAGATGAACTTGGAGGAGTTGCAAAGAATGTGCCATCATCTAAACTTGTGAGCTTAGCACTTCTTGGTATACCAAAGTCCTGGCACAACTATCAATATTCAGTTAATGGAAGGGACAAGCTCCCAGATTGGGAGAGACTTTGGTATGACTTGGTGCAGGAGGATATTAGAAGAAACACTAGAGATGGTGTCACATTTAGAGTCGACGAGGAAGAAAAAAATTTCGTAGGCAAAGGAAAGAAATCCAAGGGAAAGATGGCCCGAGGAAATGCATAATCCATCCAGAACCATGGAAAGAAGAAATACATCATTAAAATTAAATGATTTCACTACCCTGAGTATGGACACTAAGAAACCAAGTGTCCACACAAGAAATCCAGTAAGCATCTACACGAGGAGGAGCAGGAGATGCTCTCACATCACAATTCAAGTTGGATTTCACCCTCATTGGATGCATGGAAAGTATTATATGAGGTAGTGTATTGTACTTATATTCTGGTGCTTCATTTCATATGACATGAAATAAGGAGTTCTTCAATAGCTTAGAGGAGAAGGATCTACAATTACACATAGAAATTGGAGATGATGGGAGGTATAGTACCAAAGCGATTGGCATTGTCCCCTTTAAGAGGGAGTATTACTCCAATATTCACCCGAAGAATGTAATGTATGTTCATGGTCTAAAGAAAAAATTTATCTTTGTAGTTGTCCATGAAGATAGATGTGGTATTCAGTGGATAGAAGCCATATTTGAAGCATGTTGCTACTAGAAAAGTAAAATAAATTGGTATTTGGGTTAAAAATCTCTACAAGCTAGAGGTGGATGCATGCACCACAATGAGTAGCAAGGCAGAAGATGTTTAGGTTTGAGATGTTGGAGAGCTTTGGCATATGTGCATCAGACACCTACAAGAAAAAAATGCAGCATGTCACCATTGGACTTCCCAAATGCACCCTTGATCAACATGATGTTTGCAATGAATGCACTCTTTGAAAATATGTCAAATCATCCTTCCATTGTTGTGATAGAAGAGTTGGAGCCATCTTGGAGTGAGTTCACTCGGATGTGCATGAACCATTTTCTATAGTCTCAAATACAAAGAAAGAGTATTATGTGATCTTCATTGATGATTTTTCCCGCAAGTGTTGGATCTATTTCATGAAGAAGAAATATGAGGTTTATTCAAAGTTTGTTGAATTTAAAGGCTTAGTTTAAAATGAGACTAGAAATAAAATTAAATTCCCGAGAAGTGATAATGGATGAGATTATCTGTCTAATGCCTTCAAATAATTATGTGCCGAGGAGGGTATTAGAAGGGAGTTGACTGCACCCCACAACCCACAACAAAATGGGGTTATAGAGAGGAAAAATAGAATTGTTGTAGGAGTTTCTATAGAAATGTTTCATGAAAAGGGATGGCCACTATCCTTGTGGGTAGAAGCCTGCAATACAATTGTTTAATTTCATAACAAGAGCCCTCACAAAATTCTTGGAATGATTAGAATTGAAGAGGCTTTCATAAGGAGGAAGTTATATGTCTCCCACTTTCGCATTTTTGGATCCATATTCTATTATCATGTCGATAACGGGACAAAGTTGGAGCCCACTACAAAGAGGGGGATATTTGTATGCTATACTATGACACCTCATATTTATCGAGTGTACATGCCCTCACTAAGGATGACTATTATGAGGAGGGATGTGAGATTTGATAAGGAGAAATCCATGAGGAGTTTTATAGAAGAATAGATGAGCATACCATCATAGGAGTAGCTACTAGATGAAAAGGAGGAGCCTGAGTTAGATCGACAAGATGTTGTGGAGTAGCAAAAAGTAGAGGAGAAAAGAGCAGGCTGAGTGGAGGCACCCACCCACACAGATCCTTCTAAAAAAGGAAGGAAGAGAACCAAAGAGGTAGACAGGTTGATGCAGGAAGTTCAGGAGTAGGTTGAAGATCCTAGCTCCTTATGTAGGCAAAGGAGATCACCAGATAGATATACAAGATATATGGAACCCATGTCATATTTTATTAATTATGATCCATCTTCTTGTTAAGAGTAAATTTCCCAGCAAATGTGGGTAGATGCCATGGTGGAGGAGTATGACTCCATCATGAATAATTATGCTTGGAAGGTTGTGCCTAGACTTAAGGACAAATCTATTATTGGCTCCAGACGGGTGTATACAGTGAAACATGTAGCTGATGGCAGTGTGAAGTAGAAGGCCATATGTATGCCAAAGGCTTTTCACAAGTGGAGGGGATTGATTATGAGGATACATTTTCTCTTGTGGCAAGATACTCATCTATTAGGACCATACTTGCATTTCTAGCACAAATGGGGTGGAGTATCCACCAAATGGATGTTAACATTTCCTTCCTCAATGGAGTGGTTGAGGAAGATAACTACATTGATTAGCCTGAGGGATTTGAGACCTTTAGCAAGGATACACATGTGTGTAGGCTCAAGAGAGCCCTCTATGATCTCAAGCAAGAACCTTGTTCTTGGTACACTAATTTAGATTCCTATCTTAGTGTATTGGGCTCCAAAAAGAGTGAAGTAGATGCCAATAATTACTCTTTTATAGTAGATGGCTATTTTCTCATATTATTTATTTATTTGGAAGATTTAATATTGATGAGAGATGAGATGTTTATCTATTCATGCAAGGAGGTCATTGCAAGAGAGTTTGAGAGGAAGGATATGGGTTTGATGCACTACTTCCATGGCTTGGAGGTGTGGCAGGGAGATGGAGATATATTTTTTGGATAGGGGAAGTACACCTCTGAAATCCTTCACAGATTCCACATGTAGGATTGCAAACCCATGGATACTCCTCTAGGTACTAACTAGAAGAAAGAGGATGCTTCTATAGGAGAGGAAGTATATGCCATTGTCAATAGACAAATGGTATGGTCCTTGATGTACTTGATGAAAGCAAGGCTTGATATTTTTTTTGTAGTTAATTAGCTTAGTTTGTTCATGGTGGAGCCTTCCAAGCTTCACTAGAAAGCATCAAAACATGTCATTAGAAACCTCAGAGGCATAACAGATTTTGGTTTATGGTATAGGAAAATTGATGGAGTGAAGGTCCAAGGCGTCACAAATGCAGATTGGGCAGGGAGTCCCTCAAATAGGAAGAACACATTAGGAGAAATATATAGTGTTAGGTCAAAAACCATTTCTTGGTACAACAAGAAAAAGAGATATGTGGCACTCAACTCAATAGTGGTCGAGTGTATGGTTGCTAGTTAAGAAATATGTGAGGTCATTTGGATGAGGAAAATCCTTGTTTGTCTCTTCAGTTAGGGGATGGAGCCTACATTAACCCACTATGAAAATCATAGTTATATAAAACTTTATGAAAATCCATTGTTTCATGATAGGTCCAAGCATATAGACATCATGTACCATCACCCGAGAGATTGGGTGAAAGGAGGATTATTATGTTACGGTACATTCCTATAGAAGAGAAGGATGTAGACATCTTGACAAAGGCTTTGTCAAGAGGCAAGTTCAAGTTTGACAAAAGCAGGATTGGGGTTGTTCAGAACCCTTTTCTTGCTAAGAGGGAGTGTTAAATTGTTGCAAGAAAAGGCTTCATTTGACTTGTGCCTTTTTCAAATGGATAAATTAGAATTTCCACACCGACAAGATGACTTGAGTTGCAGTTAGTAGGAGTGACATGGCAAAGTCACTTAGTTAAGTTAGTTAATTTGATTTTATGGGAAAGAAGTAGAGTTGTGCATGAGTTTATTGTTATGATTTAGCAATATAATGGAGTTATAGTTATTGAATTCAATTATTTGAGCTCTAGTCATTAATAGATTCACTATGAGTTTATTTGAGTAGTTGTAACTGTTGTTAACCCACTGATCTCTTAGTTAACTAGTAAATTTACTAAAAATTGCCCTAGTCATGCATGCAATTCGAATTTCCTAGTTGCATGAAGGTAAAAGGCATCAATGTAATTAGTATTGTATATTAGTGAGTGTACAAGTTAGGATGTAGCAGGTGAGCTAGTTTTCTTAGGAATTGTGCAATGAAGTAGGAGCATCTTATTCTTTAGGATCAGTAATTGCACAAGCAAATAGGAGGAGGTTGGAGTCCTATCTTGGCCAAGTGTTAGTTAGAGAAACAGATCAACATTGCAGTGTGGTTTGAGCTTCAAGGAGTGAAGTTGTCATTGTAATTGATCATTTTCTCATCTGATATAATACAAAGGGAGGAGAGGGTTTTCCCAGTTGGGTTCTCTAGTAAAAATATTTCATTCATTATGATTGAATGATTGCATGTATTTCTATTATGTGTTTTCCTTTTCGTATACTGAGTAGAAGAAATTGTGTCTTTTGATTTCAGTCTAATTTCATTATCAACTGCTATTTTTGAGTTATTTCTACATCATAACTTGATTTTGATCCCAAATCTTGTTTTATTATCACAATAGTCTTTTGTTTCCCTTTACATCTAAATATCTTAGACCTTTGATCAAGATGCAGCTTCCAATAGTGAGCATCATCATGCCCTTCCTTCTTACAATGCAAGCATGTTGGCTTTGCATCTTCTTTCTTCATTATCATGGTTTTCTTACTTTTCTTATTCTTTAGACTCTCCTTCAGCAAAGTTGGATGGTTTCTTCTTCACGAAATCATTCTACACACCCTTTCCCCTGGATTGAAGATGATTATCTTGGACACATACTTCATCCAAATTAGTGGGATTAAACATCAAAAGTGTATGGAAAAGATAACTATGCAATGCAACAAAATATTTCAAGAGAACCTATGGAGAATATAATGGAATATTCAAGGCCAATGATCTATTCCTAAATTCTTCAGTGAAACTTTACATGCTTTGTATTTTTCCTTGTCGCAATTTTTTCCATTCCATAATTTCTTTATGAGTATAAGATAACAAATAAAATTGCTTCTTTAATGCATTAGTGAATTCTATCCATAAAGAAAGGAGCTTGGCATTCTTTTTGTTTCCTTCTTGAAGTTTAGTCTCCCACCATACCAATGTTGCGCCTTCAATCCAAAGAGAGGCCAATGATATCTTTATCTCTTCTTCATCAATCTGCTAAATACGACAGTAAAATTCTATCTATTGAATCCAACTATCCAATGTCACTACATTAAGCTCTCCATTATATAATGGTAAGTCAAACTTAACATCCAACTTCAACAACGGTTTCTTTGAAGCAATCTTCTTATGAGGAGATGATGGTGGCAACAAAGAAAAAGGAGGTGACCAATGAGGAGGAGATAAAGGTCTTGAAGGAGGAGGAGAAGGAGGGAGAGATACTTGATCACCCTCATTCTTTACTTGAATAGTACCTTCTCCTTTTTGAAGGTCTTTCTCTTTATATAGGTCTTCCACCTTTGATTGCAACATAGAAAAAACCTCAAGAAAATCCATCTTTAAATTCAATATAGAAAACACATCAAGAAAATCCAACTTAGACTTAAAATAAGTCTCTCGTCTTGGTGAATACATCTCTCCTCTTTGAGTGAATCTCCTTGAACCAATTTCACGATTGAAGCTTCAAGTTCATGTTCTCCCTTTTTAATCATAGACCTAGCACTACAAGGAAAAAGGATATTGGTGAGGGCCGAAAAATGTCACCATAAGCTCATTAGTGATGGTCAAAATAGCCTCTATTACTAGCACCTGAACATCACCAAAGGTGGTGTTGCCAAAAGTATAGGTGTTGTGATTACATTCAAGGTACGTCAGCAATAATGATTTATAATTATGGATAGTGACCGTCACCATTTCATATGAGAAATGGTGACAGACCTTAGCATATGTCACCAAAACATTGAACATCACCAAAGGTGGTGCCACCAAAATCACGGGTATTATGGTGACATTCAAGGTCCTTCATGAATAATGATTATAATGAAGGATAGTGGTTGTCACCATTTCATATGAAAAAAATTAATTTATTGTGATGGACCATTCATGGCTTTCACTATTGATGTATATATATATATTATATTTTATATATATATTATAGTGACCTTCATTGACCTAACCTTTCATATTTTGGCGATGGTCGAAAAATGTCACCATCAGCTCATTGGTGATGGTTAAAAGAGTCTTCGTCGTCAAAAATTGAATGTCAGCAAAGGACGCATCGCCAAAAGTAGAAGTGTTGTGGTGACATTCCAAGGTCCA
This sequence comes from Pinus taeda, assembly GCA_000404065.3. Classification (NCBI taxonomy): domain Eukaryota; kingdom Viridiplantae; phylum Streptophyta; class Pinopsida; order Pinales; family Pinaceae; genus Pinus; species Pinus taeda. Next base: position 26,403 of record APFE030879898.1, read on the forward strand.
TCATGAATAATGATTATAAAAAAAATATAGTGACTGCTGCCATTTTTCTATGAAAACAATGATTTATGGTAATGGACCTTTCATGGTTGTCACTATTGATGCATATATATGGTGGTGTTCATTGACCGTCACCATTTCATATTTTGTTGAGGGTTGAAAAATGTCACCATAAGCTCTTTGGTGATGGTCAAACATGCCTTTATCACTAAACATTGATCGTCGTCATTCCATATGAATATCAGGGCACAAAGGAATCAAACCACCAACCTCCTTCTTGTAAAGAAAGTTCTCCTCCATTTAGATAACGGTCTTTAAAGAATTAGACTTAAAAATTAGAACTTGAAGCTTTATAAATTCTAAATTCTACAACTTTCAATAAATCATAAAACTTTTTAAAGTCTTGGAAAATCTTTTACTAAACAAGAAAAATAGCATCAAAGTTGTAGGACACTACCTAACGGTTATGGAAGTCATGAAAGGTGGATGGAGGGAAAAATAATTACGTATAAGATACTCAATATGTTCAGGTTAATACTCAATTAAAAATGAAACTTTGAAGAAATTTATAGCCTATAAATGACCTATAATTATCAATCCTAAAATCTGAAATTACACCAAAGATTGATTTCTCACCTTGTGAATCATGTAAATTTTTGTGACAACATAAAAGTCTACCACTAAAAGACTAATTTGCATGCCAAAAGATAAAAATTTGTGAGCATATATGATGCAATTGTGAATAATGAGCTACATGTTTGAATTCTACTAGCTATGGGGTCTAGAAAACTAATTGGGAGTGCTTATCATAATTAATTAATTCAAGATGTCAAAATAAAACGACCAATCACACTGATCCTAAAATGTAACCGCTAAACAATAGATGTTAAAATTGTAAGCACAAAGTTTGGCTAATATCCGTTACACCAACAAAATATCCAAGGGGCATTCAAACACTCCCAAATCCACACCAAGCACGAGTATTTAAAGATGAAATTTCATGAATACAAGGAAAGAACTCTCTACCTCTCAATGGTAATTATGTCCTCCCACAAGTACTTCAACTAGCAAAGGTGTCTGAAGGCAAGAACCTCAAAGCACAATGAATTACATTGTACAAAAATACACTTCATCCTCCTTCTACCTATATAGAATAAATCTAGGGGAATCAAAAAGATCCATAGAGAATAGGAATAGAGTGGGAAAAATAAAGATGACAAGAAAAAAATAAGAAGCAACAAAATCTACTGATTTGAACCACATGTACTGAAATATTAGAGGAAACAAAAGAACCAATCATGATTGATTATGCACTTGATAAAATGGAATTTACTTCTTTAGTAAAAAGGAAGAAAATCCCAACCTCTTTTTTATTGTCCTCTGGTATAAATCCTCTATCTATGGCATTGGGGTATTGTACTACACTCTATGCTTACTCTCCAACATTAAAAGGAGAGTTTCCAAATTTGTTTCTAAGTGTCTGATTTGTTTTAGTTTGGGCCAAACCTAGTCAAATATTGTCAAGCTTTGCCAAGATGCATTGAGATTAATTATGTTCACCTAAGTTAGCCAACAAGATTGACCTAATATTTCCAAAAGCAATTTTGATAGAGATGACTACACTAACATATTTTGACAAATTTTCCCATTTTTTATGCCTCGAAGGGAGAATATGAACTAGTCTCCTCTTATCACGATGTGGCTAGATAAGTGAGACAAATCAAAAACAATAATATCCACTAAGAGATTGCAATTGACGGGCATTTATATGCCAAAAGATGCTCAAAAATCACATCTGAATCCAACCATTATTTTTTGTCTTGTTGCATCTGTAAGCATAAACACAATTGTTTCATCAAAGAGGCTTGAATACTGATATGGGCAATTTCAACGCCTCACTTTTACTAACTAGGCAAGCCAATATCTCAGAATTTATTTTAATTGTGGAGTTTTATGCCAATTTTCTATTGGGGAATCCAAATTAGTCTTGTTTTTTAGACTTTGTCCAATGTTTACTAGGTCCATAACTTGTGACTGCGCTCTCCACTAGATTATAAAATTTTGAAAATTTATCTCTTTGAATCAAAAGCTTATACCATAATATAAAGAGGCAACTCATGTCTTCCAATTTAGAGGCTACCCTAATTGAAGATTCCTCTCCACATGTTGGCCTAGACATGAATTTTTACATGTTAACTAGGATTGGGTGTAGAGTTTACAACAACTAAGAAACATTTTAAAGGGTGGTCCCATTTTGAATGCATAGGAAAGAAATTTCCATTGATTCAGCATTGAAAGATAACATTTCTGGCATGTAAATCAAGCAATGCTAAATTAATTTCTAAAATTTGGCATATGTTCAAAAAGTAGTAACTTATGTGAATACTAAATAGTAAATAAAGTATTGTATTCTATCAAGGTTCATTTATGTTGCAACAAGCAATTAAATTACAGAATTGTACTCAAGAAGTCTAATTTAGCATAAGGGTGAGCAGATATGTACCATGGAAAATTTGGTGGTTGCTTCACAAATTCAAATGGGCTTCTTTGTCTATATTCAAGGTGGTTTTAGTGTTACATAACACAAGAGAATATGATTTGGTCCTGCATCACATTTTGGGAGGCACTGTAATTTTTTTTGGTGGGATTCTTTCTTATTCATTGAAGACTATGTCATGACAATACTAAGTTGACATGGATGTTAAAGTGATTTGATGGATGTTAAAGTGATTTCACTAGAGGGTGGGAAGGTATGGGAGACTATGGAAGTGAAAATATGCTTTTGATTAATACCTCAAATTTGACCAATATTAAAAATAAAGATGGTTTTGGTGCAAAAGGAAAAACAACAACAACAACAAAAGAAGCAACAACAAAAATTTGAGTCCTCGTGCACATCTATTGTAGTTATCGCAAAACTCTCATATATGCTTGAACATGGGAGGAACACAATCACAACATTATTTTATTTATTCTCTTCCGCTATGAATTTCATGGCAAGTAAATTTATCATTTTCTTATGTTATTCGAGCATTATATGGAAGGCTTCATGTAGTTGTTTCACAAGGTGCCATAATTTCTTTTCAAGAGACAGTTCTTCAACAAACCTTCATTAGTGAGTCCTACTAGATCCTTTTACAAATAATAATTGAATATATCATTCCAAAGATTCTCCTCCTTCCATATCATAAATTCATCATATCTTTTCCCAAGACAAGAACCAGTGAGTAATTCAGTAAGAAAGGTATTTGAGATGTTAGATGGAGTGTCTAGAAATTATCAAGTATTGGAAAGGTGCTTCCATAATTGAAACAAGGTGGAAAAGGATGCTTGATATACTAGAAGAATACTTGAACTTCTTAGAATTTACATAATGTTGAATGGATTAGAGCACTTCACCATTAGAAAAGAAACATTGGATAAAGAACTTCAATAGCCCAAATAACAAAGTCTTTATTTTTATTATATCAACTCAAACGGGGTGGGTTGGAATCAATTTTGCAAGTGAACATATAATTATTATATATGATCTATATTTCAATCCATTTTTTATTTATGAGCTCAATCATGATCTAACGGGATAGGCCAAAAAAAGCTAATGATTGTATATCAGTTGATAATAAAGTGTTATGTTGAGAAGAGAATATTGTAGTGGTAAGGAACAAAGTTGGATTTGGAGAATTTGGTGATAAATCGTTGTAAAAATGAAATTTTAAGTAATTATCTAAGAACATTTGTGTTTGTGGAGACTGACACAATATCACCAATTTCATCTCCAGAATTGTCAAGTGAAAATTTATTGTGAAGGATTATGTCCTTGTGCAATTACTAATAATGGTAGACCATGTAGAAATGTTTATGTTGTGAGTAGAGGTCATTTGACAAAGATAAATGGTTCAATATTTTTGGTAATACAAAACCCTAACCAGGTTTCATTAGTTTACTCCATTAACCAAACCATGTTTCATCACTCTATGAAGTACATATGACATTCTAATAGCTCATTGTGGGTGTTTGTACTACCAATTTCTTCTACTCAAGGAAAAATTTCCAACAAATATAAATATGATAATAGATCAACGAATTAGGTGGAGGTCCCTTTATAAGTGGCAATACTTTGGGAATAGACACTCATTTACAATAGAAAAGCTCCAAGCGTCCATTTCCAAAAATGGAAAATAATTCTATGGCAGGTGCATTGGTCAAAATGTTTGTAAGTATTGCTACATAATTTATTTATACTCCTGTTGAGTGTGTTAAATAACATATGCAAATTGGTTTATAGTATTGCAAAAATGGTATGTTTATTGGAATTGTAGTTTCCATTTCCAAAAATATATCTCCAACAACAAGAAATTAATGCTAAGACAACATATACCACTTGAGTAGACTATGCTAGACCAGAAATGAATAAATTTCATTGGTAAGTTCTAAAAATTATTAAGTGGCAAGCAATAGAATACAAAAGAATGCTTTTATCTACTTGAAATCATCATGTTGTGTTAGATGATGACTTGAATTACATGATCAACTGAGAAAGAGTTGGCATAGGTATTAAATTTTGTTAGAAGGAGATTGTTGAGAGGCTAAACTATTGGAAAATTGTCAAAAAGTTACAATGCTTGAACCTAGTAATCATAGAGGTGCCAAAATTGTGGACTCCACTCAATTTGTATGAATGAATTGTCCTAGTTGGCCAACCATTCAAATAAAATATGTTATTGGCTCTACTGACAATTTTTCTCATATGTACATGTAGAGGAGAAAAATTCTACTTTTCATAATATAGATTTTTTTCATCTAGTCATAAATGAATAATGTTGGAATTGAACTAACCTTATGTGGATGTACACGGTGAGTGTCATTAAAATATGTATGTGGATGGTGCTCAATAATTAATAAGTTTCATATGGATACATAGGAAGTATGGAATGTACATTCTCATAGCATTCTACTGCTACTCAACAAAATTTGTACCTCGCCACCAGTGTTTCCTGAAGGTAGGATGAAGGTAGAAATGATTTGAAGAGGCTGCATATGAATTTGACCTAGCTAAATGCATATGAATAGGTTCAGCATAGATCAAATAGTTGTGGTTAAATACAATCTTTACATTGATGGATATACTTCTATGCTTGAAAATCATGAATGTTAACAAGGGTGTTCTACCTTGGGTGTTGTTTAGGGGTTGTTAGTTTTAAAATTCAGGATGCACATCAACCTCTTAATGTGCAGATGTTGGAAATAATACTGAGAAGAGGGAAGGGGAATGAATTAGTATTATCAAATCAATAATTTTTTCATTTCCATACTTAGATTCATATACGCTACTTCAGTTAAGGGAACCCGTGAGTACATGCAATTGTGTCTAATGCAACTAGCGTATATCCAGTAAACTTATGATTCAGTTAATCCATTAAATTTTGATCTTTAATCAGTGCATTAGAACTTCATTAAGAATATGAACAGTAAATAGAATAGATCATCACACATAAGAAGCACACATGAACACCATGATGTAAGGTGGAAACCCAATGTGGGTGAAAACCTCCTGCTACAATTTGTCTCTATCTTCTTTTAATAAGAAACTTCTTTTTACAATATTTCTAAACTGGTGCAGTCTTATACCAGTACGCAGACTTCTACCTGTAGAAGGCTACTACCTTCTCTTGTTCTCCAGCTTCTCCTAGAAGGGAGCTACAACCCCCTTAGCTCTTGTACTAGCTGATGTACTAGTACATAGGTGATGACCTACAGAAGGCTACAACCTTCTTTCTTCCTCCAGCTACCACGTTTCATAAATTTTCAAACTAGATACTCTAGAACACAACATCATAATTTGAAGGCCACATTTCATCAAATTTTCATACTGAACCCATCAACAACATTGAAGCTCAAAATCAATCACCACTGCAATACAACTATTGCATCAACCAATCACCCAATACTGAATCACTAAAACCCTGTCACCAAAACAGAGCAAAACCCAGAACTCTGCAACAACCTTTAGAGCCAACTGTATCACCAAAAATCATGTACCAGAGTGTATATGCTACTTGGAAGAGCCGAACCAACATTTATACGCAACTTCACCAAAGCAAACCATCATATATGTCATCAAATACTTACTTATAACTTCGATGCACTTCTCGACTTCAAGCATACCTAGATCATTACATACAAAAAGATAGTACATGTGTTAGCAACCAGATCTAGTCCATAAGATCACATAAAGATAAGTCATTATGATCGTGATCTATTATTAGATCTCATCCTTCAATACTGAAGCTAATCACAATCAACCAACCTGAATATGCAGAATACTGTCACTAGTAAATAGTCACCAGAACTTAGAACTTTGCATCAACAACCTAACCATATGTAACTTCAAACATCATAGTTCATATGGTATATGCTACTTAGATGTATCTAACCTGCGTGTGTACGCGCTTTTATCAAAGTCAACCAGTGTATACATCTGTACATATTCATTCATAATTTGCAGTTATTCCAGACTTGAGTTAGATCATAAAATTTACAGAACATTACATGCGTCAATATATAGATCTAGAATAAGCATGATCAAACCATATAGAGATGATTCATTCCAAGCCATAAGATCCTGATCCATCATTAGATCATGTCCTCCATCAACTGCTGAGATTCCTCCTTGGCTCATATCAAGTAAAGCATCATCAACCCATAACCTGCATACTGGATCTCACACTTCATCAGATATTTGAGACTTTCTAAGTGTCTTTGCCTAATGATCTTCTCCTCCTTTTATATTCTTAGGCCTTACTCAATATTGGTCCAAAACCACTTAGAACCAATACCTTGGTCCAAATAAGTGGGGTCAATACCTCAGAACAAATACCATGGACCAATACCAAAATACCATGGTCCAAATACCACGGACCAAAAAACTTAGTTTCCAACATGTACACTCTTTTCCTTGCGTGAAAGTGTGTGTATACGCATACTCGTCTTCTGCTCAATGAACCTACGTGTATATGTAGCTTGGTCAAGGTAAACATGCGTATACCTCTTTTGCTTTCATTCTGTGAGCCTGAACTGTGATTCAATATTGTTAACCTATAGTATTTTGATCTTCATCATCAAGGACAACACCTGTATCATAATGTTAACTTGGTGCACTGTGAACTATCATTTCCTTTGAACTACCCTGCATCACATCTGTTAACACAACTACCATGTATTAATGTCACATCTGATATCTCTTGTGAAGATTCTTCTAGTTACCATGTATAAGTGAGTTGTTCTGCTATAAGAGGGTTTCCATCAAGTACAACACATTCATCCTAATTCCAACAATCTCCCCCTTTGGACTTGATGGCAACAACAACACCAAGTTACTCTCCCCTTTTGACATCAAGGACAGGGTGGACCAAGATCTTCTCCCCCTAAGAACAGAATACTTTCATATAGGAATAGCTAAATATTAATCATGCTCCCCCTAGGCACATGTTGAAGTATTTGATTGAACTCCCCCTTTGTTCATGCTGAGATGTATTGTATCATCCATACCCCCCCTGAGCACATGTAGAGTCTAAAAACATTTTCAAGAAAATGACTCTATAACTCAACTATGTGAGTTTGACCTTCCTATCACCAATGACCCATACATTCATTTTCCCAACCAAGTGGGGATAAACTTGACTCATCCACCCAACCAAGTGGGTATATACCAGATACCAATTGTTTATACATGACTGAAATATCACAACATCCTTCCCATGCATAGTGGGGGTACAAATTACATCATATGACTAAAAGGGATTCATCAGACGACTATAAGAGACAAATACAAACTATTACATCATGAGTCTTGATATGACCTTTACATTGAATTATATACATGACATTTATAACAAAGACCAAATATCTAAAAAAGACCATGATAGTCATCAACAACTATCATACACAATGTATGATCTGCAACATAGTCATCTGTCAACAGCATCCAGACCAGCAACTTGTATGTGTCCATTAGTGTAGATATCATCAACCTATAACAAGGTATGTCTACATATAGATATCAACTCATCCTTTTGAACATTATCATAGCCTTCCATCGATGAATTCTGCATATGTCATACAAAATCATTCACATTATATCATATGTGAAAAACACCATAGTCATCACATCATAATCAAGATCTGCATGATCTTTTATACCATCCATGTATCATCACTCTGGAACATCCCTCATATGATAAGAATCAATCAAAATATGTGAGTATCAACCTATCATCATATAGGTAATTCAATCTTTGAGTAATCATCCATGTATCCAGCATAATATATATAGCACTATGTATCTTGAGCTCAAGATCTTTTGTCAAGACTTCTTGATATCATCAACAACAACAATCCTCAACAATGTGAGAGTCAAGAACTATAGCAATCTTGTATCATAACTATATTATATGATCTTTATGCATATGACGACAACAGCATATGAGTGACTCATAATCAAGTAATGAAGATTTGTATTCAAGCTTTATACTTCTCCTTATCCTTATGAAGATCACCATGTAAGCAACATATATGCATCATCAGAGAATCAACCACAAATCTGATCTGAACACCAGCTATGTAACCCCAAGAATCATATGAGATTTTATCATGGACAACTCATAGCAAGATGCATCATAAGCATCATCACTAAGGACTTCTAACCATAATGCCAACAATAATGCATTTTTCAAAGCATATGCTCCCCCTGAGCCTGTGCCATCTACTTATTGTTAGATCTGATCATGCACATATCAACAAGAAGTATCAAGGCATCATCATCATCAAGTTAGGATCAAACACACTTCTAAACATCTTATGAGTATCAAGACATTTCCAGACATCATTAGCAGATTGTAACCATTATCAAACAGACAAATAATGGACTGAATCATGTGAGGCCCTCTTTCTTGAGTTTGTATTATTGCATTTCCTCAAATTATGATATATGCGACTGTGCAATGTCTCACTCGCATATATACACGATTTTTCTTCATGAAACTTGCGTATGAGATCTAGAACACTGATGTTTCATACTTTCATGTCCCTCTATCATGTCTATGAATTGTGTTGTGCCACCTCTTTCTGATTGTACTTCCTTTTTCTTCCATATCTTCAAGTGTGATGATGTTTTCTCCTTTTGGTATGGTGACTATACTTTGTTCCTGCATTCCTTTTCTATATGTCCAAGCTTGTTACATGCATAACATCTCATATGTTTCATATTCCTTCTATAGAAATCAATGGCTTTGTGACCAAACATATTGCAAGCAAAGCAATATCCCTTAAAGTACCTGGAACATGATGATATTTTTGTGTGATGGTCTTGAACCATTCTTCTTCTTCATATCATTTCCACATGTCCATAATTATGACATACATAAAATTCAACATTATTCATTTGAGGATATGATCGACTATCACTTCCATAGTTAGGAGTAAAATATTTTCTTTGAAGAATTCTTTCCTTGGTTGTTGATGGGATTGACTTTTCATCTCCTTGTTGAGCATTTCAGATTTTGCATTAGAGTTCCTTGTCTTACTGTGTGAACTAGATTCAACTTCAATAGATTCATGAAAACCAAGACCAGTTTTCATAGCAGCAGACCTTTGACTACTAAGAATATCATCCAAGATCTTAGTACTATCTTGAAATCGTAAGAACTTATCCTTTTCTTCTAATTTATCTTTTAGAATATTTACCTCAACCTGATGTTGCTCTTCCTTTTCAAGATACTGCTTCTTCATGTTCCCTTCATCCTTTCTTCCTTCTTCCAACTAATGTCTTAATTCAAGAACTTCATTTTCTTGTTTTTCAAGAGCTTGGAGTAGTTCTTTGTTCTGTTTATTTGATTCTTCAAGATCTTCTTTTAGCGAGAGGATCTTAGCTTCAATACTTTCATAGTAACCGGATCTGTCTCTAAGTTTCTTGATTTTTGTGCTCCTTTCATTTACTTCATTTCTTAATGATGTCACTTCATCCTGCAACTTTTGACATTGATATTCATTTTCCTTGAATAGCTTCCTTACCTTGTTTCCTTCCTCTAGTTGAGCCTTTAGTTTGGTAACTTCTTCTTTGGAGACACATTCCCTTTTGTGCAATAGATCTTGTTGATCTCTAATTTTTTCTGTAAGCCTTTTAAATTCTACCTCTATTTTATATCTTTCTTTCTCACCCATAAGAGCAAATTCAGTTATTTCGCTATCACATTCATCATCTGCAAATGGATGGAGAGATGTATCACCAAAGGATAACAGATTCATACTTGATAGTTCTTTTGCTTGTTCATCTTCATTCTGAGGTGATTTTGAATCTAAAGTGTTGCTTCCACATATCCCCCAGTCGATTCTCCCACTGCCGTAGTTCCTCTGAGATGTCTTCTTCTTCTAAGGCACTTTCTTCTTTAGATTCTTTCCCATTGTTCTATGGATCTCCTTCAAGCGATCAATCTTGTACCAAAGGACCTACTCTGATTCCAATTGTTGGAAATAACACTGGGGGGGGTGTGAATCAGTATTAGCAAATCAATAAATTTTTCATTTCCATACTTAGATTCATATACGCTACTTCAATTAAGGGAACCCGTGAGTACATGCAACTGTGTCTAATGCAACTAGCGTATATCCAATAAAATTATGATTCGGTTAATCCATTAAATGTTGATCTTTAATTAGTTCATCAGAACTTCATTAAGCATATGAACAGTAAACAGAACAGATCATCACACACAAGAAGAACACATGAACACCATGATGTAAGGTGGAAACCCAATGTGGGTGAAAACCACCTACTGCAATTTGTCTCTATCTTCTTTTAATAAGAAACTTTTTTTTGCAACATTTCTAAACTGGTGCAGTCTCTACCTGTATAAGGCTACTACCTTCTCTCATTCTCTAGCTTCTCCTAGAAGGGAGCTACAACCCCCTTAGCTCTTGTACTAGTTGATGTACTAGTACATAGGTGCTGACCTACAGAAGGCTACAACCTTATTTCTTCCTCCAAGTACCATGTTTCATAAATTTTCAGAGTGGATACTTTGGAACACAACATCATAATCTAAAGGCCACATTTCATCCAATTTTCATATTGGACCCATCAATAACATTGAAGCTCAAAATCAATCACCACTGCAAAACAACTATTCCATCAACCAATCACCCAATACTGAACCACTGAAACCCTATCACCAAAACAGAGCAAAACCCAAAACTCTACAACAACATTCAGAGCCAACTGTATCACCAAAAACCATGTACCAGAGTGCATACGCTACTTGGAAGAGCCGAACCAGCGGGTATATGCAACTTCACCAAAGCGAACCAATGTATATGTCATCAAATACTTACTTATAACTTCGCTGCACTTCCCGACTCTAGACATACCCAAATCATTACATACAAAAGGATAGTACGTGTGTTAGCAACCAAATCTAGTCCATCAGATCAGATAAAGATAATTCATTATGATCTTGATCTATTATTAGATCTCATCCATCAATACTAAAGCTAATCATAATCAACCAATCTAAATATACAGAATATTGTCACTAGTAAATAGTCACCAAAACTTAGAAATTTTCATCAACAACTAGAACCATCTGTAGCTTCAAACATCATAGTTCATATGGTATACGCTAATTATATGTATCTAACTTGCATGTGTACACGCTTTTATCAAAGTCAACTAGCGTATACATATGTAAATATTCATTCATAATTTGCAGTGATTTCAGACTTGAGTTAGATCATAATATTTACAGAACATTACATGCATCAGTATACATATCTAGAATAAGCATGATCAAACAATATAGAGATGATTCATTCTAAGCCATAAGATCCTGATCCATCATTAGATCATGTCCTCCATCAACCACTGAGATTCCTCCTTGGATCAGATCAAGTAAAGAATCATCAACCCATAACCTGCATACTAGATCTCACACTTCATCAGATATTTGAGACTTTCTAAGTGTCTTTGCCTAATGATCTTCTCCTCCTTTTATAGTCTTAGGCCTTACTCAATACCATGGTCCAAAACCACTTAGAACCAATACCTTGGTCCAAATACCTGGGGTCAATACCTCGGACCAAATACCATGGACCAATACCAAAATACCATGGTCAAAATACCACGGACCAAACAACTTAGTTTCCGACATGTTCGTGCTTTTCCTTGCGTGAAAGTGTGTGTATACACAGCTTGGTCAAGGTAAACATGCGTATACCTCTTTTTCTTTCATTCTATGAGCTTGAATTGTGATTCAATACTGTTAACCTGTAGTATTTTGATCTTCATCATCAAGGGAAACACCTCTATCATAATGTTAACTTGTTGCACTGTGAATTGTCATTTCCTTTTAATTTCCCTGCATCACATATGTTAAGACAACTACCATGTATTAATGTCACATCTGATATCTCTTGTGAAGATTCTTCTAGTTACCATGTATAAGTGATTTTTTCTGCTACAAGAGGGTTGCCATCAAGTACAACACATTCATCATAATCCCAACAGCAACTAGCACAGTCAATAATTATTTTGACCAATCTACCTGAAGGGTGGCCACAACTTCATATAGAACTTACTAACTTGTTTCATCTACCTGAGATGCCAAGTGGTATTACATCTTATGGTTTGTTGAAATGATCAACCACCCACAGAAACTTGTACCATGAATAGTGGTTCATCAATCTACAGGTTACACGCAAGGCACATTTATGGAAGGGGTTATGCCCTGGTGTGAAGCTTGTTGAATATTTTGAAGAGGTGGGTAATAACACCACTAACAACATAAATTTTGAGCATAAGAAATACAATATACAAATAAAAACAAAATGAAAATTATTCCTACTTAACAACTGCATTCATATACTTTGGCTCTCTCTAAGACATCGTGACAATCAACACACCCTCAGGCTTATAATCTAAAAAGGTTATATATATGCCAAGGAATAGTAGTAGAAATATATGGTGTAGGTGACTAGTAAGGAAGAATTTCTCAAGAGCATCAACCTCACAGATAACATGGGACGAAAGAAGGAAATATGAATCACTTGAGGTCTTGGAAGGTACTTGGATGCCCCGAAAGAGAAGCAAGAACTCCTCAAGCCATAGATCCTGGGAACGTCCCTGTCCAGTAATAAGTTGTCCTTGATATGGTGGCACAAGGCCCAAGGGATCTTTGAGTGCAAAGAAGGGGTGAACCATATGGACATAGGGTAATGGGGGGTGTGAGTCTATAGGTTAGAGGCTACTGGGGTTGGTGCCTTGATCGGTTGAGGGTACTAGGAAAAAGAAGAATACTTATACAGATAAGTATTTGGTTTCCTTCTCTTGTGTTATGAATATATGTGCTTCAATTATTAATTGAAATTTTTATTGATACAATACTTGTTGTATATACGTTAATATAATATACATGTTTATTTGTTGAATGTTGTAGATGTATGCTGAACAACTAAAACCTTGGATGCAACTCAAGGCAGTTGAAGGAAAATTATGGAACATGAAGAGAATTAAACTATGGATGCAATTAAGACTAGTGACTTGCTAGTATGTGCATATTTTTGAAGACAAAGGAACATAGGGGATAATGTTATTCTAAGGGGGAGGGGAATGTAACACTCCTAGTTCCACCCTTGAATGCCTAATGTAATGACCATGTATAATATGTGTTATCTAGTGAGCCTAAGATTTATTGAGGCTTATGTGCCTCTATACGTATGTACATGTTACATCAATGGGGCCAAGATATGAATATGGTTAAGGTCAATGTGCCTATGTAATGGGTTTGAGGACCTTGATTTTTAGGTTGGTGAGCTCAAATTTTATTCTGGGGCAATATACCCATGTGTATGTGTGTCTATGTGTTAGGGTCATGTGCCCATGTGGTTAGCTCTTATATGTTATGAGATCGGGAGGTCTAGTGTGGTAAATATGTTTAATCCATATATATTAATAAAAACATAATGGACATTGGTAGACTGAGACAAAACGAGTACGAGGGGCCCATGACTCCACTGTTGGAAAAGGCATCTTGACAGAAAGGTAACATCATGTTATTATAATATAATACTATAATATTAAATAAAAGGATAAATATATTTATAAAAGGGGGAAGTTGGTTACTCGAGAGGGCATTTAGTGTTTGTGACTGAGTCAGTGACTCCTAGGGGTTGGACTCTGAAACTGAATAGTTGGGAGGCATCTAAATTTTTGTGGGCCTTGGTGGTCCCAATAGCTTGGCGGATTTGGTTATGGCTTGGTGGCCATGAAGTTATGGGAATTTGATTTTGTGATAGTGTTTGGTAAATTAATTTTCTATAATTTACTTCATTAATTGTCAACCAGGATTCATGTTCTTGTGAAGTGTATGTGCACTATATACGCTAGGATTTATTTGATTAAGTGATCTAAAAATGAAACTAATTTTAAAGATGAATGAAATAATTTTTATACAAATTGAAGAGAGTCAACGCACATGTTCTTCCAATATAGAATCCTATCGAAGTTGATCTTTTTGAAAATAAAGAATCTTATATATATTAAAGAAATACACAATTAATTATAGTTATAAAAAAGGAAATTCTTGAAGATTAAACATGAAATAAAATGATTTAACTTTACTACTACGTAATTGAACACATTATGCACTAATTGTTGAAAAGAAATATTTATGTTAATTGACAATTAATATGAAAGATCTGATAATGAAATTTAAATTATAAAAGGATAATTCTTTCTTCAAAAAGGGAAAGATAATGAAATCCAAAATGTGAAACTTTAACTCAAGATTGATTACTAATGTGCACATCACCTCTAAAATATGTTATGTTCATTATATCATAAGTTAAGTGTAAATGAAGAAATAATGCAGAGAAAGTGAAATCAAATGCTGAAACAACTAAGTAACGATGTCAAAAATGCATAGTATAAATAAACTTGTTTTTGTATTTTTAATTTTATGAGTACTCTATAAAACTAACTGAAACAAAATAATTGTAATGAAAAGTGTTAATGAAAAACTAAAACAAAACCTCACATATCGCAGGGGGGGCTCCCAGAATGCAAGGTTAATTTAATAATCAACGATTCTTCACGCACACATTTGGAGAATAACGGGAACTTGTATTAAGAAAACATATTATCAATTTTTCCACAAAAGGATTATAAACTTAATAACAATTATCACCACTACTACCGTGTTCTTTGCCTCACTTACTGTTATTTATACAAATGATAAAAACAACTTGGAAAAGTTTTAAGCCGATAATCTGTAAGCAAATCTGACACCTATGAGATCTATATCTAAGAGTCCAATCTCTTTATGACTTTCTATTTAAAAATCAAGTCATAGGATATTTTTTTTTTTAACAGCTAAGTGCCTCTCTCACTTGATTATCTTCTTCCTGTATTTATCTGCAATACGTAGTTTCCATGTTTGACTCAAACTTTGAATTCAATATCTCTAATTTTTCTTAACTTACAAAGAAATGTCTGTAGGTGGTTATCCATTTGGGAGCCAAATGTCCTCTTTTTAAAGTATTATTTCTTCTTTTGGAATGTTGCAACCTATCTAACCATGGATTTTGCTACGAAAGCAGATATTAGTTGCAGAATATACACAATTTTATAATTGCAAGATACTTTTGTCATAATTTCACTAAAAACATAGAATTTAAATATGGATTATTATTATCTTGTAGGTATTGATATTGACCTTAATATGTTGAGGCTTTTGTGGAAAAATAACAGAAAAGTGAAATGTGATGGCAAAAAGGGTAGTTAAAAAGAGACATTTCTAGACTTCAACAGATAGTCACTAAGTCCTATGCTTGAACTCTGCAACTAGTTGACCAGTCGGTGAGCCCTGTGCCTGGACTCTATAACCAACTGAGGCATGTTTATTCAGGTAACCATTCCATAGAGTATTCACTTTGATGTGATAGCCTTGGTGGTTATGTTGAAATTCTGGTGTTCTATGCTGAAACAATTACTTATTCCAAAAACTTCTTTCTCATGCAATATTAGTTAAGGAATTATAGATAGAATAGAAAACAAATGCACAATAGAAGATATCCAAGAACAAAATTAGACACAAAGAATTTAGGTCCAATGAATAGGGCAAAACCCAACTAGATTCTTCTTTTGTTAGATATCAATTGTTCAACAAAGATACAAAGTACAATGAGATATCAAGAGAATGAGTAAGTTCACCCCAATATGAACAAGTTATAGCATAAAGATCATTGGTAGCAGCAAAAATGAAAAAACTCAATCAAAATTCCCTTCAACTGAATCAACCTTGGCTCACCATGTTCTGCTCTTACTCTCCAAGTCTCTCTCTCTCAAACCATCTACATTAAGTCTCTCCAACTCTCTCTCTCTCAAGTTTGAATTCTTCTTTCAAAATGCATAAGTAGTAGTACTTAGGTGAGAAGACATGAAACACATATATAGGAGGAGAAATGAATTCTTGTCATAAAGGAGGAGAAATACACATGCCTTGAGGAAGGGTAACATATATCATTTAGGGGAATGTAAATCATGCCATTAAGGAGAGAAACACATGCCTTAGTAACTTATTCCTTTAAGAGAGGTATGCATGCCTTAGTTAAGGAGAGTGTAACATATGCATTAAAGAGAGTGTAAGAGGAATATTTTATGACATGCCTTTAATAAGTGTAAGAGGAATATTCCATGTCTTTAATGAGAGCATAAGAGATAGTGTAATGTATCATTAAGAGAGATATAGAGTTAGGTAGTGCCATGAGAGTCATCAAGGAAAGAGGTGATTGAGGTGATGAAGGTAAGGAGACTTGTAATTCCTTTTAATAATAATATCGTAGTATCAAAAGGATAATAATAAAAATATTATTAATATTAATAACATTGTTGATTAAGTCATGATTGAACTATTACAAATGATTAATGATAAGTTAAGTGATTTTCTTTCAACTATAATTGATTACCAATAGATGCAAGGTGATTTACTATTTTTGGAAAGTCATACTTGAGATGCCAGACATGACTTTATAAATTTAGAAAGTCACTCTAGAATTGTCAGAAATGATATTTTGTTTAAGGTAATTCATCCATGAGTTGTCAATTTTCAATAATTTCTGGTTATGGCCAAGTAGCCATGGAGTCAAGGCCCAAACTTGGGGGTGACCAATTGTTGAAAGATAATGAATAGTGTGGTCTATGGCTGGGTGGAATGTCAAAAGTCTGTATAGTCCAGCCGACAATATTCACAAATAAGTATTTCATAGCTTGTTATTGTTCATTTCGCTACATTTACATATGGTTTTTCAATCTTTTGGTTGGATGTGCTCAATATTGTATATTATGGTTAAGCTAAGAATACATTTCTGGTTATACTTGGGAACAATGTAATCAATTAAATAAATCTAGTCAATTCACATAAATGTATATTTCTGGTTTAATTTTCCCTACTTGTTAATTTTAGATAACAATGGTATGTTATATGGTTTAACACAATTTACTTCAATGTTCCTTTAGCAACCCAATGAAATTTTCCAATTATTTCTAGTAGAAATCACATTAGCTTAATCACATTGACAGTCAATGTGGATATAACATAAAAAACATGTATAGAAGACAAGCCAAGACAAGAGGACACAAGATTTGGAGGATGCCAGGGAAAAACCGCGATGTGGGGAAAACCCCTTGATAAAATATTCTTATTATTATTCAATAGTTTAGCAAAGAGAGATAGTACATAGATAAAAATCACTTTCCCAATACATAGACAAAACTGCCCTTTCAAAATCAACAGTCAACTGCAACCCTAATTAGAAAGTCAACGTTGGTCAAAACATCACCAAAAAATCCTCTAAGAAACTCGATCAACAACAGTCCAATTCGGCTTCAAGGAGAGCCAAAGTCAACTCAAAATAGTTCAGTTAAAGGAGAGAGAAACATTGTTTTAATTCCTACGGTCAAATCTGAAGTCAACATTGAGGTAAACATTGGTTAACCTGCCCAAAAAACCTCAGTTTCTATGCTCATCAACTCGGCCTAGGAAAATCAGAATTTTGCCCTAAAAATCAAAGTCAAACTTGGTCAAATAATCCTTGGTCAATGTTTGTCAATGCACGTCTAATTCTCTGAAATTTCAACACGTTCTGTCCCTGAAATTTTTGGCCTCTTACTACATGTGCGAAGAAGAGAGAGAGGTTGCTCAAGCTGTATGAACCAATCAAGAGAAGAGAGAGAGGTTGCCCAAGATGTAAAAACCAATTAAGAGAAGAGAGAGAGATGAATGACGTGATGTGTGATTATCAAATTAGGGGAGAGGTCACTCCTATTTATGCAATTCATTGAGAGTGAGGAGACATGTCCATTGGGCTTCTTAAGCCTACATTTGACTGAGGCCGGCCTTGACAATTTGAGCATGAGAGAGAATAAATTCAAAATTCCTCTTCTGCTTGTTAGAATGAGATGATAATTATATCAAAATTGGACCTCTCTAAAAAATGAATCTAATGAAATAATCATCTCCATAATATGAGTTGTCCCAAGGTGGAATTTGAACCTAGATTCCAATTTTAACACTCCCTCTCAACAAGGAAGAATTCCACCTGCCTATCCATCTGTCATCATCATGCCATCATGTCATTATGTACCATCTATGTCATCACTAATTTTCTGAACCATGAAGTAATAATGAAGAACAAGTGAACGAGAGTCATAAGACTTTACCATTCTCCACTAAAATAAGTCATTCTTTGATCCCAAATCAAGTTGTTGAACACCATGCATCCTATCCATAGGGAGTAAGATAGTAGTACATTATGCATCCATTGATAGTGCTATTGTTCCTAACCACCTTTCCCAACTCATTGGCCAAATGAGAGGTACTTCCCATGAGTCCTAGAATCCATGGGTAGGATGTGTGTTGGGGTATCGACAGGAGAAGGAAAAACACTCATCCTACTCAGATGCCATAGGAGAAGGTGAATCACTCATCCTATGCATATGACAATCATAGAGGAAGGTGAACCATTCACACTACATACATGTGTCTACAATCGTAGGGGGCGGTTAACCACTCACCCTACACACATGTCAACCATCGTGGGGTAGCCTAGGGGAAGGTGAACCACTCACCATTTATCTAGCACACCACTAGGGGAAGGTGAAACACTCACCCTATGGTCATTTATAGTGCCAAGAAGTACCCGAAGCCCCCAGGAGGTCCTAAAGTGTAGTGTCCAACTCATACAGGACCCTCATAGGAGGGTCTTTCCATGACTCCAATTCTCTCTCGAAAGCTCAAGAATTTGACCTTCGCCAAAGGCTTCATGAGAATATTTGTGACCTACTCATCCATCCTGATGTGATGGAACTGTATTACTCCCTGTTGTACCATATCCTGGATAAAGCAGTATGTGATATCGATGTGCTTGGAGTGGTTGTGGAGCACATGATTCTTTCAAAGGATAATCCCACTCTAATTGTCGCAGAAGATCACGATGGTATCTAGCATGTGCTCAAATAACTCACAGAAGAGCTTTCTCAACCAAACAGCTTCACAATAGGCCATACTCACAACAATGTATTCAACCTTGTCAAAGCTAAAAGAAACTGATTCCTGCTTCCTACTCATCCAAGATATTGAAGCAAGCTCTAAAGAGAAGAAACACATAGACGTGCTCTTATGATCCACCACACTACCATCCCAATCATCATCTGAATATCCATGTATCCTCAAGTTCCCGACCATGTATCTCATTCCATAATGGATTGTGCCTTGGATATCTCTCAAGATATTCTTAGCAGCAATCCAATGAATGTGATGAGGCTCGACCATAAATTGACTCAATTTTTTCACAACAAAGCATATGTTAGGACAGAGTTGACCAAGAACATTGTTTGGTAAATTAATTGTCTTTAATTTACTTCATTAAATGTCAATGAGGGTTCATATTGTTATGAAGTGTATGTGAACTATATATGCTAGGATTTATTTTGTGAATTAAGTGATCTAAAAATGAAACTAATTTTAAAGATGAATGAAATGATTTTTCATACAAATTGGAGAAAGTTAATGAATCCTTTCTAAGATGAGCTTTTTGAAAATAAAGATTCTTATGTAGAAATCCAAACTCGGATTTAGTTTATCAAAAAGGAAATGCTTGAAGATTAAACATGAAAGAAAATCATCTAACTTACTGCTACAAAATTGAACTCATTCTGCAATAATTCCTAAAAACAAATCTTTATACTAATTGACAAATATGAAAGGTATGACAACGAAATGTAAATTGCAAAAAGATAAAGTGGCTTCAAAAAGGGAATGATAATAAAATCCAAAAAATGTGAAAATTTAAACCCAATACGGATTACTAATTTGTGTGTCCACCTCTAAACTTTATTATGTTAATCATATAAGAAGTTAGGTGCGAGTGAAGAAATAACTCAAAGAAACTTAAATTGAATGCTAAAACAACTAAGTAATGATGTCAAAAATGTATAGCATAAATAAACTCTTTTTGGTATCTTTGGTTTATGATTACTCTGTAAAAATGATTGAAATGAAATAACTACAATAAAAAGTGTTAATGCAAAACTAAAATGAAACCTTATAGCTCATACGGAGGTCTCCTAGAGTGCAGGGTTGATTTAATACTCAATGATTCTTCACACACACATTTGGAAAATAACAGGAACTAATATTAACAAAACATGTATATCAATTTGTTCACAAAAGGATTATAAACTTAATAACAATAAATTCCACTTCTACTTTTGTTCTTAGTCTCTCTTACTACTATTTATACAAATAAAAGAAAAAACTCGAAATAGTTTTAAGCTGGGAATCTATAAGTAAATCTGACACCTATGAGATCGATATCTAAGAGTCCAATCTCTTTATGACTTTCTACTGAAAAAGCAAGTCATAGGAGATTTCATGTTTTAATAGCTAAGTGCATCACTCACTTGATTATCTACTTAAATTCCTCGCTCACTTGATTATCTACTTCCTATGTTTATCTTCAATACACAACTTCTAAGTTTGACTCAACCTTTGACTTCAAGATATCTAATTTCGCTTAGCTTTCCAAATAATGTCAGTAGGTGGTCATCCATCTCAGAGCTAAATGTCATTTTTTAATAGCCTTCTTTCTTATTTTAGAGCACTGCAACCTATCTAACAATGGATTCTATTGCAAAAACAAATATCAATTGCAAAATATACAAAATTCGATAATTGCAAGATACTTTTGTCATAATTTCACTAAAAACATAGAATTTAAATATGGATGATTATTACCTTGTAGGCATTGATCTTTACCTTAATATGCTAAGGCTTTTGTTAGAAAAATAATAGAAAGGTAAAATGTGATGGAAAAAGTGGTCAAAAAGAGTCATGTCTAGACTTCAACACTCCCCTACACTAAAGCTTTTGCATGTCCTCATGCACCAAAATTTCAAAAACGGGTTCTTCTTTCCTCTATTAGTGGATAATATCTGAGACCATCAAAATTCTTCTTTGCAATCCTTTGACCCTATTTTTAAGAAACTTATTTTGAACTTCAAGTTTCCTATTGTTTTTGTACCAATTATAGAGGTGTAGAATTATGTTGTCATTATGAGTTCCAAGTATGTCATTCTGAACCTTAGTTTCTTCCCTTTCCTGAATTATATTGTTTATTAAGAAGCTTCAATTCATAAATATCTTGCTTCAAATTCTCTTCAATGTTATATCCCTAATTTGCTCTTGGTTTTGTTGCTAAGGTCTCAACTATTTCAAATTGAGACAACTTTTCTTTTTTTCTATGCCTTTTGCTCTAGATATTCTACATAATCATAGATCCTTGTTGAAATGGATCAACTTTTTGGGTATGCCTTTTGGACTTCCTGTTGGACTCACTGTTGGACTAACTATATGAGGAGGTGTGTGAAATTCCTCATCTTCAAGATTTATTTTTTCTAGTGATTAAGTGTTTGACAATTTTGAAATTCTCTTGTTCCTTGTCAAACTTATTCCTGAGCTTCCAATGTTCTTATTTTCTATTCTGTTGTCCTTTATTTTCTTCTTTTGTTCAGGTATCGTCTGACTCGAGCTAGCTTTCTTCCTTCTAAGGTCTTGATTGCTACTTTTTTGTTTATACTTTTCAAGGTACTGACACAGTGGAGTATTGTCTTCAATTGGGTCCTCTGGAATTTCAGTCATATTTGGATCTTGGATTTATTCTTCAATTCATTTATTTTCAGGGTTAGAGTTTCTTCTATTTTGTTTGACCCTATTGTTTGGTTCTTTTCCTAGAGATTATATGAAATGATTTCTTACTAAGAAATCGTGCCAATTATCCCCATTTGCTTGTAAATGTGCTTCAACCATAATTTTAACAAATCCATGATGATACAGAAAGTTATAAATACATCAACTATACCTAGCCAAGTCTACCAAGGATCAATGGATGGTCTCCTAAATTATTCTTGGGAGTCAAAATAATGAAATCTATAGGATATTCCCAAGAATATAGATAAAAAGACACATCTTCTAATACTCCATCCGGTTTGATAACAGATCAATCTACTACTTTTAATAATGTAGGAGTATATTGAATATTAGGAAGCTTCAATTGTTCCATTGTTTGCTTACTCATGATATGATCTAGGTGGCTCTACAGAAACACAAGGCTTATGAACACTCGAAAATCAAAGTGTTCAGAATGATGTCGACCCAGGACCAAAGCGTAGATCTCATCGTCTTGATCGCGGCGATGTGAACGGTTCATCATTTCAAGTCTAGATGAAGGAGATAGAGGCAGTCAAAGTTGGGTTGACTTTTTGCTAACTAGGTAGGCTTAAAGAGGCTGCAATTTCGACCTTTTCCAGTAGACGGAATCTAGCCAACTCTAGCCAGATTCTAGGAGAAATCGTTGCCTATTTTAAATGACTCCTTCGGCCAAATTTCAAAATTTTCAAAATTTTCCTTATTACATTAGAAAATTATATATATATATATATAGATAAGAAAAGGAGAGGTGGTGGGCCACGACCCCCACCACCCCACACCTCTCCATAATAGTATACACATAATCGTTGAAGGTGATTCTGGCAGGGATTGAACCTGCCCAGCCCACGTGGGCCGGCCCCCACTGGGTGGCCCCATGTGATACGGTCCAACAAACCAAACAACGTACCAAACTTTAATGCCATTAACCGTACAACATGTGCCAAGTTTGAACTTGTGGGAGTTATGGAGTGGGCCACCCAATGTGGACCCGACCCCCAACAAATCATACATATAGTTTGTTAAAAAAAAACAACGTGTATTTTTAGTGAGGTCAGGATTTGATCCCTCAACCTCCGCATTAACAATTTGAATTCCTAACCAACGTGCCACAACGACCTTGTTGGTTTAATCTGCCCTTCAAACCTTAAATGAAACCTCACTTGCACGTAGTTTGAGGACAGATGGAGGAACCCGAAGTAGGCATGGATTTCAAGACAAGAGGAGGTTGTGCACGCAGTTCGAGGCAACATTTTGCAGGAGGGTTGAATTTTCACTTTGTCAGATTTTGACAAATTTTATATGATTTCAGCACTTATCGACGCCATGAACACAACGGTGGTGTCTGTGTATCCATCAAAGTTCTTCATTTTTCGGCCATTTTTCAGTATGCAGGTGGAACCATGACTACTGCAAAAATAGGGAGTGGAACCATGATCCTTGAAGAGGAGGTAATTTTTCTCCATGTCGGAATATAGTCAAGTTTATAGTTATTTTTCACGGTTTTCCACAGGGATCATGATGGCAAGGTCAAATTTGCCTTTGGAGTTGTATATTTCCAGTCCACCTACGGAGCAGAATATTTGAAGAATCTAGGGGGAATCTAAAAGATTCCTTCAGCCCCAGATTCTCAATTTCTCAGAATTCAGAAATTGAACAGTCGATTTTGCACTATTCAACACCGCAAATATGATGGTTCATTCAGATTTCTCATTTTCTCATTCTATTCTTCAACCATTTTTCTAAGTGGAATGCAAGGGTAAGCATTCATGTGCAAGCAGGCATTTCCATGCAATTGATGTCATGAGATTGATGGCACAAAAAGCTTTAGCAGTTTGACATTCGCTTCTTTAGATGACCCTTGGTTGTGAGGTATATGCATTTTATTCATGTACTTATTTTGCTATGCATCATGCTGCACAGATCCTTGTTTGATGTTTGATGTGGGATCTTGTTTTCTTCCTTGCTTCATGATTCCTGCTTGATGTGATGCAGAATCGTCTATGTGATGTACCTGTTGCCATGATTTGTCATGTTGTGTTTTGAGATCCCTTTTTTTTATGTTGATGGGATCCTCATATTGTCGTCATGCATGTTTGCATTGAGATCCATGTTATGCCATGTTGGTGGGATGCTCATCATGCATGAGTTTGTGTCATACTGATAGGATCCCTTTTTGATTGAGAGTTCCTGCAATGGAACATCTCTTGGAGCCACTCCTGCGTGAGGGAATTTTCCTTGTATGATAGCGACATCATCTTTTATGTACATCATCACTATTGACAACACTTAATGCAGTGGCCTACACCATCTTGACACCGGGAATCGAAGACATAGTCCCCCCTGGACGAACTTCGTTATCAACGGCTTATGTTTTTATGTTGTTGATGATTGTCTTGTTCCTCTTCTTTACAACATGCAGATGTATTCATCTATGTTCTCTTAAAAATTGCAATTTAACACATCATGAAAGTAAAAGGTCTTGGAAGGGTCCTTCATCATACCCAAACCTAGATCAAGTGGTATCAGAGCGGTCTTTGCGTGGATGTGAATTGCAACGTGAACAATGGAACATCCAATGATAGAAGATGAAAAAGAAATGTACGAGACCATGCTCAACATTTCCAAAAGGATAGAGATAATGTATGAAACTCTATAGAAAGAGGCAAAGGAAAAGGAGTGATCGCAGCTTCAGTTGCAAGCCACAGAAGAGGCCATGGAAGAACTTAAGCATAACAAACATAATCTTCAAACAAAGAATGTTGAATTGAAGATGCATCTACATGAAGAGAAAGAGGAAAAAAAAAGTTTGTTACAATAGCTGCAAGTAAAGGATGAGACCTTGGAAAAGCTGTAGCATGACCCATGTGAGGTAAAATGTAATTCTCTAAATTCATGTATGTTTCTTGATGATGATTTCGTTGTTTTCCAAAATCATACCACATGAATTGGCTCCAAATTGTTGAAGGGAATGGGGTATGAAGGGAAAGGCTTGGGCGTCAATGGCCAAGGCATCGTCAACCCCATCAAAGTAGAGGAATTATCATGTCGAACAGGACTTGGGTATGCTAGAAAGGAAGTTGGGGAATTCGCTGAGACAGCTAGTGAACCACCAACAATAGATGATGAGAGGCCCTCATTAGTTCTTTCCAAATTGATAGAAGAGGTAAAAGATGTTGATTTCCTTTCAGTTTCATCTTCACATAGTATGATTTATGTTGGAGATGTGGAGATCCCAATTACAGGGACAAATATGAGGCTCCTTACTAGGATGAAGCATGAGAAGGAAGAAGAACTTGGTATTAAAAACCAAGACATAACTCAACCATTGGAGGTTGTGTAGAGATCTCAATTTACAAGCTTGATATACACTAAAGTAGAATGCTTGAAGGTGTCAGATTCTTCTGAGACATCGTTGAAATCGTCGAGGAAAGAGAATGATTTGAACACATCCCATCATCCCATGGCAGCACCCATTGTAGGGAAAGAGCTAAGGCAAGATCTCATCACCATACTTACACCAGAGACAACAAGGAAAGGTATAACTAGTTTTGATCTTCAAATGTTCATTTCGACTATAATCATGTTGTTAAAGATGAACGTAAAACATGGCATCGAAAAGCATGTACCTTTTGTGGATTACATAACCATACATTTTCTAAGTGTTGGAAAAGAATCGTAGGACACAAAAGGATGAGGCGTGAAAGACCCTCTCAACAACAGGTAAAGTAGATCTGGAGGAAGAAGATCTATTACAATCATTGCAACAGAAATGGCCATCAAAGAGACACTTGTTGGAGGCTCCATCTAGAGCAGTGCCTTAAAGACAAAGCGTCAGTGCATGAACTAGGTGAAGTAGTTGTTCGACAAGCAAAATCACCACAAGGAGGTGATCCATTCACCTTGATAAGTGAAAAATGGTTTCTAGATATGTTGTCTTGTCATTATTGTGCTTTTGTAAATAATTTGTTGCATTTTAAATGTAAAAGTTATAATGTGTTTCTATAACTTGTTCATCAACAATGATTTATGGTCTTATTTTGAGTTGCATGTTGAACTGTGAAAGTGATGTCGTGTTTCCATCACTTGTCGAAACAAAATAGTGTTTGGCCTGATCTTTGTAAATCATGTGTTGCAGTGATGATGTCTTTTTCCATCACTTGTTGAAGCAACAATGATATGTTGGTCTTGTTTTCATAGCTGGGGTATCACTTCCATATTGTTGTAAACATGAACAATGAGTATGTGTTATAAACTCATGGCAAGTGGGGGGTGCTTGGGTCATTAGTTGGTCATGAAAGTCAAGCATGTAATTTACAAAACAATGTACTATAGGTTGTAGAGGTTGCAGGTGTCAGCTTATCACTTAAGGCTCCGAAGAACAAAAGTGAAGGAGATGGAAACGAGGCCTTTTCAGGATGCTTGTGATGCAGACAAGGTACAAAGAAGTTGCAAAATATTTTTCATGCTTTTGGAGGACCAAAAACTCCTTAGTGGGGAGGATTGATCCAGGTGGCTCTAGAGACACAGAGGGCTTATGAACACTCTAAAATAAAAGTGTTTAGAATGATGTTGACCTAGGACCAAAGCGTATATCTCGTTGTCTTGATCATAGCGATGCGAACGGTTCATCAATCTGAGACCGGATGAAGGAGATAGAAGTAGTCAAAGTTGGGTTGAATTTTTGCTAACTGGGAAGGCTTAAGGAGGCCGCAATATTGACCTTTTCCATCAGACAGAATCCGACCAAATCTATCCAAATTCTAGGTGAAAACATTACCTATTTAAAATGACTCCTCCTGCTAAATTTCATAATTTTCAAAATTTGCCTTATTACATTAAAAAATTAAAAAATATATATAAGAAAAGGGGAGGTGGTGGGACACTATCCCCACCATCCCACACCTCTCCATAACACCATACACATAATTGTTGAAGGTGAGGCCAGTGGGGATTGAACCCGCCCAGCCCACGTGGGTCGGCCCCCACTGGGCAATCCCATGTGATACGGTCCAGCAAACCAAACAATGTACCAAACTTTAATGCCATTAACCATACAACATGTGCCAAGTTTGAAGTTGCAGGAGTTATGGGGAAGGCCACTTGATGCGGACCCAACCCCCAACAGAGCATACATATAGTTTGTTAAAAAAAAAACAACGTGTATTTTTAGTGAGTTCGGGATTTGATCGCCTGACCTCCGCATTACCAATTTGAATTCCTGACTAACGTGCCACAACAACCTTTTTTGTTAATCTTCCCTCCAAACCTTAAATGAAACCAGGAGCGGGAACGGATTTCGAGACAAGAGGAGGCTATGCACGTAGTTCGAGGCAAAATTTTGCAGGAGGGCTGAATTTTCACTTTGTCTTATTTTGACAAATTTTATATGGTTTCAGCACTTCTTGATGCCACAAATGCAATGGAATTGTCCATGTCTCCATCAGAGTTCTACATTTTTCATCCATTTTTCGGTATGTAGGTGGAACCATGACTGCTGCAGAAACAGGTAGCGGAGCCATAATCCTTGAAATTTTCCCGAGGAGGTAGTTTTTCTCCATGTCAAAATATAGTCAAGTTTACAGTCATTTTTCATGGGTTTCCACAAGATTCACGATGGCGAGGTCAGTTTCACCTTTGGAGTTGCAGATTTCCAGTCCACCTATGGAGAAGAATCTTTAAGCAATCTAGGGGGAATCTAAAATATTCCTGAAGCCCCATATTCTCAATTTCTCAGAATTCAAAAATTGAACAGTCGATTTTGCATTATTCAACGCCACAAATCTGATGGTGCATTCATATTTCTCATTTTCTCATTCTATTCTTCAGCCACTTTTCTAAGTGGAATACAGGTGTCAATATTCATGTGCGAGTAGAGATTTCCATGTGATTGATGCCATGAGATCGATGGCACAAAAAGAATCAGCAATTTGACATCTACTTCTTAAGATGGCCCTTGGTTGTGAGGTATATGCAATTTATTCATGTACTTATTTTGCTATGCATCATGCTGCATAGAACCCTGTTTGATGTTTGATGTGGGATCTTGTTTTCTTCCTTGCTTCATGATTCCTACTTGATGTGATGCAGAATCGTCTATGTGATGTACTTGTTGCCATGATTTTTCATGTTGTGTTTTAAGATCCCTTTGGTGTATGTTGATGGGATCCTCATATTGTCGTCATGCATTTTTTCATTGAGATCACTGTTATGCTATGTTGGCGAGATGCTCATCATGCATCAGTTTGTGTCATACTAACATGAGTCCTCTTTTTTTAGAGTTCCTGTAGTGGAACATCTCTTGGATCCACTCCTGCGTGAGGGAATTTTCCTTGTATGATAGCGACATCATCTTTTATGTACACCATCACTATTGACAGTACTTAATGCAGTGGCCTACACCATCTTGAAACCGAGGCCAGGAGACGTAGTCCCTCTAAACGAACTCCATTATCAACGACTTATGTTTTTATGTTGTTGATGATTGACTTATTCCTCTTCTTTAAAACATGCAGATGTATTCATTTATGTTCTCTTAAAAATTGCAATTTAACACATCACGAAAGTAAACGATCTTGGAAGGGTCCTTCGTCATACCCGGACCTGGATCATGATATTAATGGTTGCTCCTAGATAAATTAAAATATTTGGAATATCAACACCATTGATATGAATTTTCACAATAGGACTACCTGGATCTCGATATTTTTGGACAATAAGTTTTTGCATCATGATGTCAGAATTTTTTCCCACCAATTGGACATTTTCGATATCTTTTCTTTTTCTTCCTGATTTTCTAACGATTAAATCCTTGATAGTTTTTGCAAATATTGGTATTTCCTTTATAGCTTGTAATAAAGGAATTTTAATGAAAATATTCTTAAGTTCATCTATCATATCATAATCTGGTAAAATAATTTTCCTCTCTATTCCTTTATCGATCTTAAGTATTTCAAGAAAAAATGGATCTTGCAAAGAAACAAAAGGTTGTTCTACTAGAGGAATTGTTGGAGCTTTATTCATTTGGTCATCCTCTGATAATATAGGAGCATATTCCTTTAGAGGAATTTTTTCTTGATCAAGATTTGAATCTTTCTCCAAAACTTCATTATTTTTAGATTTTTTTATGACAGTTATTCGTAATCATACAAGCTTAAAAATTTTGTCCTTCTATATTATAGATAGTTTGTTGATTTTTATTGTTTGGATTCAGAAGTGGTTGGGTGGGTATTTGATTTGGTTTTTGAGGAAATGGTAATGAAAGTTGTTGATTTGAAATTTGGAAATGAGGAAGTTGAATTGATTGAGGAGGATAAAACTGTGGTGGAAAAGAAGGATATGGTTGCTAGAACTGAGGAAATTAAGGGTATTTTCCCTAAGCATTTCGCCAACCTTGAGCCCAAGAAGGATTTTGAGATTGTGGGGGCAAAGGTTTCCATGGAATGGGGGCTGTCCAATTATTCTGTGGTTGTGCATATGATTGAGTATTGAATCCTTGACTCATATTCGATTGTTGATTTTTCATGGTATTTTATCAATAAAGCAAAGAGATTCAGCTTGACTTGTCTGAACTTCTCCTTAGAAAACAACTTTAAGACTAGTTATTGAAGGACATTCTTTTCTATTATGCTTTTCATCACATATTACCCAAATTTCTATAATATCCATAGGACATTCTCTTAGGGCACGTTTCTTTCTACACTTGGGGCGGAAAATAGATAATGTAGTATTTTCAGTTTTCTTCTTGTTTTGTATCTTAAGGGTATCTAGTTGTTCACTAAGACTCCCTAAGATTTCTATTTTAAAATTGTCAAGAAAATTTCATATTTAAGCTCTACTTACTTCTCTAGTTGCAAATTTATTAATTCTAGACATCACAAGATCTCTTGGATTTTTGCCTATCTTAGATTTACCCCTATAGATATGTTTAAATAAATCACAAATTTATGTAAATGAAAGTTGTGACACATCTCCCTTTCCCATTCAATGTAGAAGATCAATCCATTCGTCTTTAATGGATTTTAACAAAAGGAATTTTAGTGTTTCATCATCCAAATTATACATTTTAGCCCTTTTAATGTTGTAAGCAAATATTTGAACTAGATCTTCGAGGTTCTCATCCTCTTTTTGCATCATCTTAAAGACTTCATATTTAAGTTTATGGGGCATACAATAATCCTTGTATTTTTCTAAGAAGACATTTTTCATTTCATCCCATGTTCTAATTGCATGTGTTCCTAATCCCATAAACCATTTATGTGCTCGATCTTTAAGAGTTGTTAGAAACAATTTCAACTTTTTAGGATAAAGTAGATAATCATAATTAATACATGAACTTCAAACCCAAAAATAAATGTTTCGAGATCCTCATGTCTTAAACCATGCAAATTAGGGAGAATGGAAGGTGAGATGTTCTTCATTGTAGCAGTGGTATCTTTATCAAATATGGGAAATCCATAAGGATCTAGTTCTCCCTTGCCACCTCTACCACCACCTTGACCTCTAACCCCTCCTCTATTTCCTCCTCTTCCTGTTCCACCTCCAATTCTAAATTCATCACCATCTATATTATGCACATCTCCCTCTCCTTCCCCTTCCATTGTAGATTCTTCAGTGCTAATTTAAGGTTCTATAATAGTATTATATAGCTCTTCTTTTGGTTTCTCTACTAATGTTATGTTAAATAATGGTTCTTCTTCTTCTTCTTCACTAGGCACTTCTAGTTCTTGTCCTAGAAGTTTTTCACTTGTTGAAGAGAGGAAGATTAATCCTTCTATTGGAGATGTGGGTTCATCAACTACATCTTCTATAGAATAATATGGTGAATCTATAGATTGTATTTCTGATCTATGTACCTCAAGAAGTCTATGTCTACCTGCCAATGATGGGATGTGAGTATGGTTGGATGGTGTGGCACTACGAGGTCTAGATGGAGTGAGTGGTGATGTTGCAATTGAACTTATACGTCTACCTGCAAATCTACCCCTGGAATCTATTTCTCTTATGCATAAATTTTTTTAATCAGTTTTCAATTTTATAAAATTAAAAACCCCTAAAATACAATGCAAGAATGGAATCCTATATACACTTCCCTAGCAACAGAGCCAAAATGTTTGGTAAATTAATTGTCTTTAATTTACTTCATTAAATGTCAACCAAGGTTTGTATTATTATGAAGTGTATGTGCACTATAAATGTTAGGATTTATTTTTCAAATTAAGTGATGTAAAAATGAAACTAATTTTAAGGATGAATGAAATTATTTTTCAGACAAATTGGAGAAAGTTAACTCACATGTTCTTTCAATCTAGAATCCTATCTAAGTTGAGATTTTTGAAAATAAAGCATATTATCTATATTACATAAATCCACACTTCATCCTAGTTTATCAAAAAGGAAATTCTTGAAGATTAAACATGAAAGAAAATGATCTAACTTGTTGTTGCCGAATTGAACTCATTTTGCACTAATTTCTAAAAGGAATTATTTATAGTAATTGACAAATATGAAAGGTATAATAATGAAATCTAAATTGAAAAAAGATAAAGTGGCTTCAAAAAGGGAATGATAATGAAATCCACAAAATGCAAAACTTTAAACCCAAGATTGATTACTATTGTGGAGTCTACCTCTAAAATGTACTTAGTTTAGCAGATTAGAAGTTAGGTGGGAATGAAGAAATAACTCAAAGAAACTGAAATTGAATGTTGAAAAAACTAAGTAACAATGTCAAAAATGCATAGCATAAACAAATTCTTTTTGGCACTTTTGGTTTATGAGTACTCTGTAAAAATGACCGAAATGAAATAAATGTAATGAAAAGCATTAATGCAAAACTAAAATGAAACCTTATATCTCGTAGGGGGGGCCCTCGTAGTGCACGGTTGATTTAATACTCATTGATTCTTCACACACACATTTGGAGAAACAAGAACTTGTATTAAGAAAACATGGTATCAATTTGTTCACAAAAGGATTATAAACTTAATAACAATAAGTGCCACTTCTACTTTTCTTCTTAGTCTCACTTACTACTATTTATACAAATAATAGAAAAAAATCGGCAGATTTTTAAGATGAGAATATGTAAGTAAATCTAACACCTATGAGATCGATATCTAAGAGTCCAATCTCTTTATGACTTGCTATTGAAAAAGCAAGTCATAGGAGATTTCGTGTTTTAACAAGTGCCTTGCTTGCTTGATTATCTGCTTCTCGTGTTTATCTTTAATGCATAGCTTCCAAGTTTGACTCATCTTTTGACTTCAAGATCTATGATTTCACTTAGCTTGCCAAACAATGTGAATGGGTGGTTATCCATATCGGAGCCAAAATTCATCTTTTGACAATCATGTTTCTTCTTTTAGAGCACTAAAACCTATCTAACAATGGATTCTATTGTAAAAACATATATCATTTGTAGAATACAAAATTCGGTAATTGCAAGACACTTTTGTCATAAATTCACTAAAAACCTAGAATTTAAATATGGGTGATTATTACCTTGTAGTTATTGATCTTGACCTTAATACGCTCAGGATTTTTTTAGAAAAATAATAGGAAGGTCAAATCTGATGGAAAAAATGTGATAAAAAAGAGACATTTCTAGACTTCAATAGACATCAAGGCCTCCACAATTTTACAATACTCAGAAGGTCACTAATCTAGGCCCAGCAACACTTCCATATAGCTTCTTGAAGTTGAGTTCCATTGGAGTAGACACAAACTTGAAATCCACCATCCCACATCTCTCAAGTAGCTTCACAATATATTTTCCTCGAGAAAGGAAAATCTCACTGGGATTTTGCTAAACCTCCACCCCTAGGAAGTAGTGCATCAAACCTATGTACTTCACCTCGAACTAAAAATCCAACTCCATCTTGCATTGATGAATGAGAGAGTCATCACCAATTAGAAAGAGATCAACCATGGACAAGGCTCAGATTTTACAATGGTACTGATGGCAGCTAAGTAACCTTGTTACCTGTTCGGCTTCTTGCTTTCACAAAATGTCCCCCTGGGTGCAATGTGTTTCTTAGCATCTTCAAGAGTATCTTTGAGCCACAAAGGTATTTTTCTTGAAGTAGATAGTTCATTAGGAGGTGGATCAATGGGATCCATTAGGCATCGGGTAATCAGATGGAGGTTCATCCTTCTTTCTTGCATCATTTTCCTTCTGTTGTACCAGCTGCAGCACCCTACAATTTTTTGTTTGCATCCAATTTCAAAGATTTCCTTGGTTTTTTCGTTGATGATTGTAAATACTCGAGCTCATCCCATAAGCTCTTCGAGTCTTTACACCCTCTTTTCTTAACCGATCACTAGTCATCTTTTAGCATGTTGGTTTCAATGTCATGCTTATAGCCTTGTTTTGGCTATGTTGAAGGTTTTTCTTTGTGTGTACGAGTTTTTCTCACTATGTAAACATTTGTCACACTCATACGCAAAGTTGTAAACAATTTTGTGCAAGTGTTGTCATGGTCGTTTAATGATCTATGTCAAGTGTCACACTTGTCGCTCTCACCATTTAGTCATTCACACTGAGCATATGTTGTCTTGTGGTTTGAGGTGTCTTATCGTGGAGTCATGTTGAGTGTGTGTTCATAACGTCATGTATACACGAGTTCACTCGCTCATGCACTTAACCATTTTTCTGAAGATTTGTCAATGGACCACCCTCCATTAGTTGGACCTCCACTGAGCTACATTACATAGTCTCGTCCCTTAGTGACCAAGCACTATTGCCTAGAATTGCACAGAATGTAATGTGGAAGTCCAAGATAACCACATATGAATTTGAAGACTCATGTCAGTTGAAGATTCATGTATGTCAAATAGCCATGAGGAAATTCAAAGAATCATAAGGGTCAAGTTCACCGTTGGCTATATATACCCCTCATTTGTACATGAAAAATATTTTTCACCATGGCTCCTCAGACATAGCCTTGAGAGTCTATAGTATTTTCTTCAAGCAATGAGAAGTGCCTCCAATGCCCCACTACTGGGGTTAGTGATGTATGGTGTATGGATGTGTCTTGGAACTTTTTCTTAATTCAAAAGCATGTTAAGAGGCCAACACATTTTCACACATGTATTGTATTTGTTTGTAAGACTATTCTTCAGATGCTTGTAATGCATGTTTCTTTAACTTGTACTAAGATAGTTGAACTATTTCTATTGTTTTAGTGTCTACACTATTGGAAATGTGCTATTTTAGTTGTTATTGTTGTCTTGCCCATGTGGACTACTCCACCGGACAGTAGATAGAATCATTCTTGTAAACTTGTTATAATGTCTTTCGCACTCGTGTGTACTACTTCATTGGGTGTTTTATGTGCTATATGTTCATTTTGTGTTTGTGACTGTTGCATCGGTATGGATTAGTCCAACGGAAGGTGCACAGATCCTATTGTGCTGTGTGTCTCTACTTGAGTTGGGATTATTCCCTCTCGACTTGAGACTCACTCTCACCCTTGCCCTTTGCAGTGAAAGAACTTAGACACAAGTTACACTAAGCACTCACCATGCACACAAACCTCAGTTTTTTAAGACTAAGTGAACCACTCCGATGTTATGACAAGAAAGAGCTAAGTCATGTCTTTAAGATAATGGCAACCAGTCCTTCATACTGGATGCGAATCTTACACTAAATGGTGTGAGGTCTAGTTGGGACTTCATACTGAGGAGATCCCCTGAATGTTGGCAAGTCCAACACAATCAACATTTATGGCACTGTTGAGTCATGGAAAAGTTATGCATATGTCATTTATTTCATCATCCTTTTCCTTCAGTTATATTCCTTTTATACCCTAAAATGTTAATATATCAAAGGATTATGGTAAGAATGAGGAAATTATATGTAACTACAATTTAGCTGATCATTATCCTTCTTTATGCAGGAAAAATATGAAAAGGACAATTGTTATTCTCTAACCAAGGAAAAACGAAAAAGTAGCAAGCCAAGGAGGGAGCGCGACAGTTATAGATAAGTACAAAACAAATCGTAGGGATCAGTGCAAGGAGGAAAAATTACTGAGGTTGGAAAATTGCGCGAATCCCTCAAGATCTCTTGATCCTAAGGGATCGCTTTTACTATTTATATTTTTACCTCTTTCCCATTATAAAAGGCAATGATTGTAAGCATAACAGACGAGGGAGAATTACTATTGAGAAATTGTAACTTTTATCACTAACTCTCGCTGTTGAGCAGAGCACGAACTTACTATAATGCTTATGCAATGATTAATATATAAAACATTCGCTATTCCTTTACATCTCTTGAAGTAATCCGGTGGTGTTCACTGGCGGCTAAGGGCCTGGCCTTGGTGGATTCACTTTCTATTCCTATATCATGCATTTATGATTCTTGCAGTGTGATGGTTTGATTGAATTTCTACTTTTTGTAATTGTGTCACTTTGCTATTTGCCATTTTCCAATCTCAACAAAATTGTTCTGTTTATATATTTTGCGGTAATATCATTGATTCATTTATTTTTATTTTAGATATATTTATTTAGTTAAGCATTCTATTTTGAGATCATCTACTGTAAAGAGCATTGACTACTGTTGTTGAAGCTCTCAGATTGAGATTATCTGCTACTTATATTAAGAATTGTGTTTGATTGAGAATAAATCAGTTAAAATAGGAATAAGTTATTACTATTGTATTCTCGACTGATGATTATTGTTACTTTGATGAATGTATGGTTTAGTTTCATTAGAGCATTGAGTTTTCTTTTAATTGCAATTAGAATTTACTCGCTGCATCCATTTACTCTTATATTTGAAAGAACTATACTGCACTTTAGAATCACTACTCTCTGAGTTAAATAGCCACCACATACTGTGTACACTCTTGAAATAGAAAGACTTGCCCGGATTGATAATTAATGTGAAGATTATTAGGAGTTTAAAAGGTAACTTTTATCACTCAACATTTTGGCACCATTGCCGAGGAGAGTGTAACCATTTCTGAGGAGTAGTGTACATCTGATGATTGTTGTTGAAGAAGAATTAAGTTTTGAAAATGAAAGGTAAGAACCTACGTAACGAGCAAGTAAAGTTCTTGCTCCCCTGCCCGCTTTTCAGCACAATTACAGAAATATGAAATAGGTATTTGTTGTTTGTCTGTTGGGAGAGAATTGGGTATTAAAAACGAAAGGTAAGATCCTGCGTATGGAGCATGTAAAATGCCTGCTCCCCCACCCGCTTTCTAGTAGAATTGTTAAGAACTTAGGGTAGAGATAAACATTTGAATTGCATGTATGAATAAGAAGAAAAAACCTGAAAATAATCCAAGTCCTCTACCCAAACCCAACAAAGCTAAGGGACCGGTGACCCTTGGATGATCAAATTTCATAGACGACATCATAAATAAATTTGAATCTCAGCCATTAGTAGGTCCTAGAAAAGTTGCTTCCAGTCAACCTACTAGCTCCCTTCGAGCCATAGGCTCACCATATGTAGCCTTCACTGAGGTCCATAGAAAAACAGAAGAGACTGAGCATAATTTTAAAGAAATTGAAAATTCTTGCCCAATTTCTTTACAAGAAGGAAATTCTTGTATTCTTTGTGAAGGAGGAGGAGAAATAGGGGAAACAGAGGAACTAAGATCCCCTCAAGTAGTAATTCAACAAGGAACACCTAGTATCCCAGATCGAGGGAGCGTTGTTAAGATCATTCCCACTCCTTCTAATTAGCCTAGGAATAACTCTCTAGAGATCTCAGAAGGGTATTGGCACATATTTGATCAAATGTCAAACAACCCACAAGCACCTCAGACCTCTACATTGCAATATCCCATTGTTGACATAGCAATCAATGCACCCATGAAAGCTATGCCTCTCCAAAACATTCCCACCTTTCATGGATTAACATTAGAGGATCCAGATGCATTTCTATTTGAATTTGATGTATTATGTCGAGGTTATGATTATACCACTGACCCCAAAAAACTAAAATTGTTTCCTTCCACACTGAAAGGAGCAGACTTATGTTGGTTTATGGGATTATGTGGTGGCATAATAAATGATTGGGAACAAATGAAAATCATTTTCCTAAAAAAGTATCAGGACTATTGCAGATCTAGGGAATTGAAAGATGAAATATTCCAGATGATAGAAAAACCAAGTGAAACATTCAAAGAATATGTGGAATGATTTCGATATAACCTCCAGCGGTCTCCCTATGCAACTCTGCCTTTACCTGATAATGTGCTGAAAACTACACTAATTAAAGGGATGAAAGAACAATGGACAGAAACATTAAATATTATTGGTAAAGGTGATATATATCAGGAGAATTATGCTGACATCATTAATTTTTGTATCAGGTGTTCAAGAGGCAGCATGATATTGAAGCCATCGAAACGTGACATGACAACAAGGGACAACAAAATCTCTGGGGGAGGTATAACTCGCGCAGAAATTGGCAACCTACTAGAGGATTTCAAAACTGATATTTTGGGAACTCTGACAATGCAATTGGACATTATGCAAGCCAAACAAAAGTAGGTAGAAGCAGAACAAAACTTGGTGATATTTTGTCCTACATGCAGAAAGAAGCATAGTCACAAAGAGTGCCCACTTGATATGGTGCAAACCTATGCTATATGTACAAAAGATCGCGCTACAGAAAGCTACCCATCTCTCCCAAGGCTAAAAGCAGTCTATAAGGAGGCAGAAGAATATACAAAACTAGTCTACCTGCTAAATCAACGTCGCTAATGGCAACCACGATAAACAGGTACGCTGATTGATCCATCCTCTTTCTTTCAAATGCCGCAATATAATTCACAACAATACCTAGGAACCATGTGGCAGAACCAACCATCTTTTTCCAATTGGTCACAATAGCCATTCCCTATGCCACTTTCGCCCAACCAATCAAATCAAAATAACAATTGGCCAAATTCCTCTCACTTCCCACCGTTTTGGCAAAATAATGCATATCAATCCCAATGGCCACCCTCAACTTCACAGAATTAGAACTGGTAGTGAAGTTGGCAGATACATACAAATCAGCCAGCAGGAAAAATCCCCCTACATCAACCCACATTGCTAGCACCCTACACATTGCAACAAAACCCTCATACCAACTTATGACCACATCTCCCAGCCCAACCCAACCCGAACTCCAACAATAGACCGGTTCAATTTGTGCAAATTGTTGAAGGACCAGAGCTAGAAACCGAGTTAAGGGAGTGCAATGACCTTTAATTAAGATTTGGGCAGATAATCGAATCAGAGGGGGATTAAAATGTTCAAATTGAAGATCTGTTATCTATAGAACAAGCACCACAAGAAGAGAACATGGTTAGACAGAAAACTCATGATCAAGCAGCCACCTTCACTCCACCATTCCCAGAAAGATTAATCATATCTCACCCAATTGAACATCCTGATTTCAATCTTCTAGGAGAATTAAAAAATTTGTGTATAAAAATACCACTCCTCTAGGCTATTCAAGACATTCCAACTTATGCAAAAACTATTAAGGAATTATGTATGAAAAATCCAAAGAGGAAAATAAAAACAAATCCAACTGTCCATGTAGTCGATACCTTATCTGATTTACTAGCAAGAAGAGAAACACCTATAAAATATGAGGACCTAGGAAATCCTATAATAACGGTGCAAATGAATGGATGCTCCTTCCCCACTACCTTAGTCGATTTAGGAGCAGCAACCAATATTCTTACAACCACAACTTGTCAAAAGCTTGGCATTACATCCTTGGACCCAACCACGACCTTGTTGGAATTGGCTGACCAATCGATAGTCAAACCAGAAGGCACATTACAGGATGTAATGGTCTCGGTAGACTCTTGGGAATACCCTGCAGACATTTTGATCATCAATCCTAGAAACCGACTCGATGGACTTCCCTTAATTCTAGGTAGACCTTGGCTAGCAACTGCGGATGCTTACATAAGCTGTCAAATAGGCAGCATGACTATAGCAAGAGGAAGCAATGTAAAGAATTTAGCCTTATATCCTCCAACTCATCCAAGTTCAACAATAATAAAAACCACAAAACAACTTGTATCATATCTATCTGAAAACATTAGACCATCGCTAACCATAGAAGATGCTCTCAAATTTAAGGATCAAATAGAAGATGACATCATTAACACCTACATTAATCAACCAAATGTCAGATCCCATCTAAAATGTCACATGATCAAAGGAGCATTCGATAGCGAAATAGAATAAGATCCCCTAAAATATATTAACAATTAATCAATACCAACCACCTCTATTTATAATAGCAAAACCATAGAAATTGAGCCAGGAAAAAAATTGAATATTAACAAAAACCTCACTGCTAACCAAGAGCATAAGCTTGTTCAACTCCTGAGAAAATATAAAGAGGCCTTTGCATGGGATTACTCATACATGAAAGGAATTGATCCCGAATTATGCATGCACCACATTTATACAGAGAAGGATACCAGGCCCATTCAACAACCTCAACGAAGGTTAAATCCTCATCTTAAAGATATTGTTAAAGTTGAACTACAAAAATTGCTAGATGTAAACTTTATCTACCTAATATTTGACAGCAAATGGGTCTCTCCATTAGTAGTGGTGCCGAAAAAGAATGGAAAGTGGTGTATATGTGTTGACTATAGAGAGCTTAATAAAGCAACCCAAAAATACCATTTTCCCCTTCCGTTCATTGACTAGGTCTTGGACACATTGGCAGGAAAAAAATTCTTTTCTTTCCTAGATGGCTTTAGCGAATACAATCAAATTTAGTTTGCCCCTGAAGATCAGGATAAGACTACCTTTACCTTTCCTTGGGGAACATTCACTTACATGGTCCTACCTTTTGGGTTGTGCAATGCACCTGCCACATTTTAGAGGGTTATACTCAGCATTTTTTCAGATCTGATAAATGAAGGGCTCAAGGTATACATGGATGAATTTACACTTTATGGAGATGACTTCAAGCCAGCATTACAAACATTAGAGAAAGTTCTAAAAAGATGCATTTCCACCAGACTCTATTTAAGCAATGAAAAATTCCACATGACGATGACCAAGGGCCTCAACTTAGGTCACTATATCTCAGTAGCTAGAATCCAGGTAGATCCAGCAAAAATTTAAATCATTCTTTCAATACCTAGCCCTTCCACACAAACAGAGGTACGTAGTTTTTTTGGATTTTTTTGTTATTATAGAAGGTTTACAAAGAATTTTTCTCAGATTGTTTCACCGTTATATGCACTAACAGGAAATATTGATTTCGTTTGGATAGATAAATGTGACAGTGCTTTTGAAGATTTAAAATGGCTTGTATCAACAACCCCAGTATTAAGGGGCCCAAATTGGGATTTTCCATTCCATATTTCATCTGACGCTTTAGACACAGCCATAGAAGCAATTCTCAGCCAAGAAGAAGATAAAAAGCCATATGCAATATACTATATTAGCAAAAATCTATCTCCTGCTGAATTAAACTATACCATTACTGAAAACCAATTTTTGGCTGTAATCTATGCTATCAATAAATTCAGACATTATATAATAGGATACCCTATGGTTTTATAAACTGATCACTCTGTTATTAAATATCTAGCCAATAAATCAGTTAGAAATGGAAGAGAGACAAGATGGTTGATTCTTTTGCAGGAATTGGATATAATAATTAAAGATCGACCAGGAAAAGAAAATCCAATAGTAGACTTCCTTTCACGGATGCCAAAGATAGATGACTTGGCAGCTTTAGAAGACCAGTTTCTAGATGAACATTTATTTGTTGTAACAGTGAAAACACGTGGTACGCAGATGTCACAAATTATTTGGTAGTGGGAAAATTACCCAAGCACCTGACGCCTAATGAAAGAAAACAAATAGTACAACTCAGTACACAATTCTCTTGGATCGGGGGCTATTTATTTCATATAGGAGCTTATATGCACATTCGAAGATGCGTTACGGAAGATGAAATTTTCGACATTCTGAAAGCGTGCCATGATGGGTCGTGCGGTGGACATTTTGCAAATCGCAGAACTGGTCAAAAAGTTTTACAAATGGGCTATTATTGGCCCACCATTTTTAAAGATGCCAAGAAGTTTGTCCAGGTATGTGATAGTTTCCAAAGAATGGGATGCCCTAGGTAGTCTGATGAGATGCCCCTACACCTATAGATAGTCATTGAACCTTTTGAGCGATGGGCATTAGACTTCATCAGTCCAATAAACCCATCCTCTAATCAAAAGAAATATATAGTAGTTGCAACAAAGTATGTGACTAAATGGGTGGAGGCAGAGGCACTACCAAGGGCAATAAAGGATTCGGTAATCCACTTTCTTTTCCAACTATTCGTGTGATATGGCTTGCCTAGAGAGGTAATTATGGATGGAGGGACACAATTCATAGGTCATAAGATCATTGCAACATTAAGAATTACCATATCATACACAGAATCACGACTCCATGCCACCCACAAGCAAATGGCCAGGTAGAAAGCACCAATAAAGTGATTGAGGGAATACTCACAAAGGCAGTTGCATCACATAAACATGACTGGGCTACCTAATTGCAAAAAGCCCTATGGGCATATCGTACGACATGGGAAAATACCATGGGATATTCCCCATACCAATCAGTGTTTGGCAAAGAACCTATCTTCCCAATTGAATTTGAAATCCAGACATTGAGGATAGCTCAAGAGGTAGGCTTGGACTTAAACGCGGCACAAATTAATAGGCTACATCAAATCAATGAATTGGATGAAATCCAGCTATCAACTCTTCAACACACTGCACTGATCGAATAGCAGAGAGTGAAATGGAATGATGCCCTTATTAAAAAGAAGATCTTTCACAAAGGAGATTGGGCACTCCTGTATGATTCTAGGTTCTAGGATTTCCCCCGAAAACTCCAGACCAAATGGTTAGGACCTTATGAGATACAAAAGGTTCATGATAATGGCTCCATCACATTAGCCACTATTGATGGGTCTAGCTATAAAGTGAATGAACATCGAGTACGACTTTATCAAAAACCGCTTACCAGGGAGTCCTTTTGCCAGTAATTAGGGAAGATTCCACCATACAAATTCTCGTTGAGGAGGGCAACCCATCCTTAGCATTGACCCAGTGAATAATTCATTTGTTTTTGAATTTTGTACATAAATTTTTCTTTCTATTTCGATTGAATTTTCTTATATATAATGTAAATAAACTCTTTTTTTCTTTTGTTGTTCCCTCTGAGGAACAATTGTTGTTCCCTCTAAAGAGCAATAGTCATTCCCTCTAAGAAGAAACAATTTTGTGTACTGAATTTTGTGTGGTTCCATTTAAGGAACAGTTGTTATTCCCTCTAATGAATAGCTTCCATTCCATTTAAGGAGTATAAGTCTCTTGTATATTTGATTTTTGTGTTGTTCCCTCTAAGGAATAGTTGTCGTTCCCTTTAAGGAACAACAGTTTCGTGTGTACTTGTTTTTGTTGTTCCATTTAAGGAACAGTTGTTGTTCCCTCTAAGGAACAGTTGTCATTCCATTTAAGGAGTAGCAGTCTCCTGTATATTTGATTTTCGTGTTGCTCCCTTTAAGGAACAATTGTTGTTCCCTCTAAGGAACAGTTATCATTCCCTTTAAGGAACAATAGTTTCGTGTGTACTTATTTTTGCTATTTCGTTTAAGGAGCAGTCATTATTCCCTCTAAGGAACAACTGTCGTTCCATCTAAGGAACAACAGTTCCCTGTATATTTGATTTTCGTGTTGTTCCATTTAAGGAATAGTTGTTGTTCCCTTTAAGGAACAACAATTTCGCATCCAATTATTTTTCTTCCTTTTCATTGTTCCTTATAAGGAACAATCGTTGTTCCTTCTAAGTAACAGTTGTTGTCCCCTCTAAGGAACAGTTGTTGTTCCCTCTAAGGAATAGCAGTTTATGTGTGTATTTTTGTTCCTTTTTGTTGTTCCTCCTAAGGAACAATTGTGGTTCCCTTTAAGGAACAACACCTTTTGTGTGTGTGTGTGTGTTTTTTTTGTTGTTGTTTCCTACAAGGAATAGCGCTCTTTGTGAGAGGTTTTCTTTAGAAAATAAGCACCTTTTGAATATGATTTCACTCTCTATGATCCTCTATAGGGCAAGAATACAAACATATATGTAAGGATACAAAATTTGAAGGTCATAGGAACAAGCAAATCGACTATTATCATCTTTAATGAGATTGCTTTGTATTGATTAAAAAATGGAAGGAAACAACCATCTATATCACTTTGTTGTCCTTATCTTCACTATAAATCAAATTGATTGATTATTTGTAACATGTTGGTTCTTCCCCAACCCCTATAATTCTCTCTGCTCATTATTATTGAATAATATTAAGGGCATATTTTTTTTTTCTATTGGTATGTTCAGACTTCTTCCACCATCCCTACTCTTAAGGAGTGTTGAGCCACCCTCTATATATAAATAGGAAGTGCTATCTAAAAACAAATATACATATGTTGACTAACAATTTTATGATTTGTCAGATGGAGGATAGGGGGTCTCATCATGAGCCAGCCTACCATGATCATAAGGAAGCAGTGAAGTGGGATTCCCACTATGGCCACCACACCAAGGATGTGATCTAATGGATGCATAAGAAAAATAAAGTCCTTGGAACAGGAAGTCTCATCACGAGCCAACCTACCCACTTTTTGCTCCTTCCTAGTGAATGACATTGTGATTCATCTGCTCACCAAGATAGCACAATGGCCTCCATTCTGACATCATAAGACACTTTCCTAATTATACATAAAGGATCATGGTTCCAAAAGGTGAAAAAAGAAACTCTGTCAAGGTTATAAACACCTGTGGGCAACAGAAGCTCTAATGATGGTATTGGAGTCATATTTTCAACATCAATAGTGACTATAACTCTCTTTTCTTATTCTTTATCTTTACTACAGAGAGATTATGTTCCTAATTTATTTTTTTGAACCTTTATGCATGAGATATCTTTTAAAAAAAGTCAATCATAGTGGTTTAATTGGAATAATGACCGCAAAGCATCTTGCCCATGTAAGATGTCCTTTCTTCCTTTTCGAATCACTCCACAGCATCTCCACATTTATTCATAATTCTCGTTCTATGCATCGATTTCAGTACCCCTCAATATTTTTTGTGATCCTATCATAAATATGTATACCTTGCCATTTTTACCACTTCCTGTAGAAATTTTGAATAATATGACACTTATTCACAGAGATTATCCCGATTATACACTATTTGCAGATTCATGCATAATACATAACCTCCTCTACATTGATCATCAATTTAACGGTATTAAGAAACATTCGCAGGCACACATTGAAGCATCAACCACACATATTAACACAGTATGTACTCGGGGAAAGCATAAAGCTG
This sequence comes from Pinus taeda, assembly GCA_000404065.3. Lineage (NCBI taxonomy): Eukaryota > Viridiplantae > Streptophyta > Pinopsida > Pinales > Pinaceae > Pinus > Pinus taeda. The sequence goes on from APFE030879898.1 coordinate 71,084, forward strand.
AAAACCCCCAACTATCTGTATATTATATTGATTGATAACATGTAACAATACATATTACAATACTCCTCGCAAGTACTCAGTACTATCTCCACCTGTTACAAACAAACTAGCTCAGATCTGAATCAATCACTGGCTCAAACCATCTATGCTGCTTGCCTGCCTCCACTACGCAATCCTGCATGAGAATAGATGACAACAGCTGAACCAAACTTGTATTTTCCTTGTGTAATACTACGCAATCCTCATTGGAAATCTCAATCCATGCATGTGCAAATCTCATGCACAACTATAGTCACAACTGATAGCTGTCTTGCCCTTTCACTCACCTCTAATACTTGTCCCCACTAAACTGTCCATGCACTGAGTTAACTGATGTATTCTGTGGCTGCTTTATGAGTTAATAATTAGTGAATTAATTGATAACTAATTCACACCACTCATCACTTAGTCTATTGATCAGTTAGACTAAATACAACTAGTTCAACTAAGTCAAACTGAACACAACTCCATCAACTCCTTATCCAACTCCACAGAACTCAATCACTGTCCTAACTGAATTCCTTCATGCAATAGCTCAATTAACCCATAATAAAAGTGTATTTCCTTCTGGCAGTTGCATGTGCCACATCTGTAGCTCGAACTGAAGTGCTTCAAGAGAATAAGATAATGTTTATAGTCTAAATATTATTAAGAGCTAATAATATTCGATTGTCTATTTTTAGCATGACAGTCTAAAAATAAACTCCGCCCATATGTCTAAAAATAGAAGTCCATCTATTTTTACCAACATGACCAATCATCCAAAAATAGCATCCTGCAACTCATAGACCATGATCCATATGTCTAAAAATAGAGATAGTCTAAAAATAGACTTTGCGCCAAAACTAGCTTGCGGGCCCACTTAGTGAAGGCGACTTCTTTTCAGTAAGCTCCATCATCTTGTTGCATTTTCAACACTCCCTCTCAACAAGATATGGGTTATCAACAACCCCTATCCTGTCTCAGTGGTACTCGAATTTGCTCCTAGGGAGCGCCTTCGTCAAGATATCAGCATCCTGATCCACCGTGGGAATATATGAAAGTAACATGATTCTCTGTTGCACACAATCTCTGATATGATGGTACCTGATGTCGATATTGTCCATTGAGATCCCTACCTAATCTGTATCTGTGAAACCACATAGCTTCACCTCATCCTCCTGTCTGTACCACAATCCATATCCCGATGTGCCTCTGAGATAACGCAATACATGCTTGCCTCCATGCATGTTGAACTTCTCCAGTATCTCCCAGGCATACTTACCCTGAGAAACAAATAGTCCATCACTGCACTGCCTCACTTTGTAGATCCATCTCGAACCCACCACTTGCTCCAACAACACTTGGAACAAAAACACTCCCAACTGACCCCTCTGTTGGGCTAGGAACATACTCTGATGCGAAAGCTCTACCTGCTGCTGACAAGTGCTCCCCCTCTGACATCTACACTACTGCAACATCTCCATGCATCTCGCACCATTGCACACCTCTCTGTGCCACCTATCACTGTGCAAAACACTTGTGCCTCTCGCATTGTTGAACCCTACTAGTTATGCGTTGTCCTGGGATTCCCTGCACTGTCGCTCTCTCTGCTGCTCCATCCGCATCCGTCTCTACCCAATCAGTCAGTTCCTACTACTTCACATTGGGGCTCCTGTAGCAAGGTATCATCCAAGAGGTTGGGTACCTTAAGGATCTTTCCCCTCTTCATTGGGACAATCACTCTATATTGCCCCACCTCCTACCTAGAGGTATGGCTACATGTGATCCCTCAGCCCACCTAGCTCAAAGTTTCCCCCTACTGGAGTTCTCTGCATGAGTGGTCTCTTCCACTCCATGAACTTCATCTTGTGGCTGATCCACGTCTTGAAGCTCATCCTTAGGAACTAATAGCTCCTCATATGCATGCAAGTGTGGCTCCCTCTCAAGCGAACACTTCATAGCTTTCTCTTGCTTCTTGCCTTTCGCACCGAAATGAGAAGCTTTCTTGTTCTTCCCCTTCTTTGCTTTGGCAGCTAAAGCGCAATTTTCTTCATCAGATTCCTTTGATGAAGATCCGTCCCTGGTTTTACGCCTGATCTCCTCTTGCACAAGATCCGACCAAAGTCTCTCCCATCCTGGCAATTTCTCCCGGCCATTGACAGAGTCCTGATAGGAATTCCAACTCTTTGGAAGACCAAGTAGAGCCAAGCTCACCAGTTCCTCATCATCGACAATCACCCCCACACTTCCCAACTCATCCCAGAATTGGGTGAAATTCGTGAGATACCTGGGCATACTGTCTCCATTCTCACACTTTATGGTTTTGAGTTTATCCTTGAGCACCATTCCACCAGTGCAAAACTCAACCGCTTCTGATCTAAAATTCGTGACAACAAAGTATTTCTCGTATAGAGATCAACTGTATGGGCATTCACCAGATATCTCACCTTCCAAAATAAGGATGAATCTAGTAGCTACTTGGCTCGATTACAGACTCTGCCTGAAGAAATAAAAATATAAATACTTTCTGAATAATAGATCTGATGATCAATCCTCCACTGATATCATGTAGAAATCTCTTCTACAAATCAGCGGGCTCTGATACCATGTAGAAATTTTATGAATAATATGACACTTATTCAACCGAGGTTATCTTGATTATACGATATTGCGGAATGCATGCATAATACATAATCTCATCTACCATTGATCATCAATTTTGCGGAAGCAGAAACATACACATGCACACATTGAAGCATCAATCACACATATCAACACAATATGTACCCAGGGAAAGAATAAAGCTGAAAACCCCCAACTATCTGTATATTATATTGATTGAGAACATGTAACAATACATAGTACAATACTCCTTGCAAGTACTCAGTACTATCTCCACCTGTTACACACAAACTAGCTCAGATTTGAATCAATCACAGGTTCAAATCTCCTCCGCTGCTTGCCTGCCTCCACTGCACAATCCTGCATGAGAATAGATGAGAATAGTTGAACCAAACTCATATTTCCCTTGTGTAACACTACGCAATCTTCATTGGCAATCTAAATCCATGCATGTGCAAATCTCATGCGCAACTATATTCACAACTGACAACTATCTTGCCCTTTCACTCACCTCTAATACTTGTCTCACTTGTCTCCACTGAACTATCCATGCACTGAGTTAACTGATGTATTCTTCAGTTGCTTTATGAGTTAATAATTAGTGAATTAATTAATAACTAATTCACACCACTCATCACTTATTCTATTGATCAGTTAGACTAAATACAACTAGTTCAAGTAAGTCAAACTGAACACAACTCCATCAACTCCTGATCCAACTCCACAAAACTCAATCACTGAAGTCCTAACTGAATTCCTTCATGCAATAGCTCAAGTAACCCATAATAAAGGATTATTTCCTTCTGGCAGTTGCATGTGCCACATCTATAGCTCAAACTGAAGTGCTCCAAGAGAATAAGATAATGTTTATAGTCTAAATATTATTAAGAGCTAATAATATTCGACTGTTCTATTTTTAGCATGGCAGTCTCAAAATAGACTCCGCCCATATGTCTAAAAATAGAAGTCCATCTATTTTTACCAACATGATCAATCATCCACAAATAACATCCTTCAACTCATAGACCATGATCCATATGTCTAAAAATAGACATAGTCTAACAATAGACTTTGCGCCAAAAATAGCTTGTGGGCCCACTTAGTGAAGGTGACTTCTTTTCACTAAGCTCCATCTCTTGTTGCATTTTCAACACTTCCATATGCCTCCATGAGTATTTCATTCCTTCATTTAACTGGTCGAAGGTGACCTATCATTTTAAGGGGGGCGAGGGTGACTCCCAAAGCACTCGTGCATGCGTGTCAATCCCTTATTTGGTTATACCAGACTATATGGCATTCCATAATAGCAAGTCTTTAACGGTATCTATGCTGAAAAAGTATCATCCAATATTAACAACTTGTTATTCCATTGTTGGCTCTATCTATTGCTGTGTTACATGTGTTAAGCTAACAGTGTGCAGAATTCAGGAAAAATGGGAGGAAGAATAGTGTGCAGGGAGCCATTCATACTAGCTATTTCCAATGCCGCCAGAGAAATTCTAGTCCGAGCCAGATGGGTTGCATACTTAACACAGCTGCAGCAACCTAATGAAGCCATTGCTATCGAATTCTTATAAAATTTACAGAATGAACATTCTATGATAGGAGGAAGGAAAATTACAGTGACAGACGCAGTAATAGCTAAAATTTCTAGATTACTAGCAGTTGGACCCATATGGACTCATAAAAAATTGAGGTTGAAGGATGCTATTGCAGTCTTTCGGGATGAGGGACAGGACCTGATTGTCAAAGTCAAATGAATTCAACCTTCATCCCTTGGAGAACCATGGATAGAACTGGCCAGAGTCGTTCAGAGCTATATCACATGCAATGGAAGAAAGGATGTGGTAAGGCCACGTCACCTTAAATTATTAGCAGTTCTGAAACAGAAATGTTCTAAAAAATTTCTTGTGTATTTGAATTTCTTTTTGCATGACATTGCTCGAAGCATAAAAAAATCCTAGCATATAGAGACTGTCATGAGTCATCATTGCTTAATTAGGCTGATAATAAGCTACAACCTTTCCCAGCAGCAAACAAGTTGGGAAGAATTAGTATTTACCATAAAAGGGGTTTAGCTTTACTTTCTCCTAACCCTGTTCCAAAAAGGAAGAGGAATACTAGTACAACAAACATTCCACAAAAATGTAGACATTTTGCCAGAGTAAAGACAAGCTTGGGAACAATTAAAAATCCCCAGGGTAGCAGCAGCCAACCCATAGAACTATCTAGTCCAAAAAATGAGCAACATTTACAACTGGAAGGACAGGATGACCGGGAGTCAGAACTTGAGGAGGAAACAGAGCACTTTAGTGAAGAGGAGAGGAATGAAATGGAACTCCCCTTAACACCCAACACAAGTCCCCTACGAGACCTATTTGATATTGAATTGGCCCATATTTTGGCCAATATGAATGAATTTATACAGCCTGAAAGCCCGCTCAACCTTAATGTTGAAGGAACACAATTGGAAGAAAACTCTACCCACAATAGGAGCATACTGGAAAATGTAATTGGTGGAGAAGAAATAGGGGTAGAAGTCACTCAGGAAGAGGCGGACCAAACTAGTAATACACCTCCAGGAGAACCAAGTCGAGTTAGTTTAAATACGCAAGATGTGGGCCAAATAGGAGAAATAGGAACAAGTCAAGGTAAGGACATAGCTCTTGTAGAACAAAACCAAGATGAGCAACCAAGCTCGCTAAGAGCAGAAACGATTAGTGGAATAGTTGTTCCTTCTGAAAAGAAGAAAAACAAAATTAAAAGGCTTAGAAAGGAATAATAGAGGCTGCAGAAATTAGTAAAAAGACTCAGGAAAAAGATAAGGACATTAAAAAGGGGTAAAGTTTCAAGCAGAACCCCAAAAACAATGAACGCAACCATTAAAACCGAATTTCATGATACAAAGGTTACTGGCACTCAAACTGAGCCCATATTCACTCAAATTGTTAAGGAATAGCATGCAATTGTTACAGAAGTAGCTGCCTAAACAGAGAGTGTACATTTTCATAACCTAGCTAATCAAACGGAGGTGGTACCCTCCAATAGCATGGCCACCCAGATAGAAAGACCAATGGTCCATAATAAAAGTACACAGGCTATAAGCATTCACTCCCATAATAAGAACACGCAGATAATAAAAATCTACTCATAGCAAGAATACACAGACAAATATTCAAGCCAAATATATTATGACAAGCAGCGACCCTACGATAGTAAATCTTCAAGAAAATCTAGCACAGGCTTGGCTTACCATAGAATGGCTTGAGGAGGAAACTGTCCCCCAACAGAGATACCAAGAATTACAGAGGAAACTACAAGATATAAATGCGTCAAAAAGTGAGGCATTTGATAAATAGAGAAAGGCAGAAGAAAGGACTAAGAAAATAAGGCTCAAATTGGAAAAGACCAGGAGTCAAATGGATACTATTTGCTCCTTATACACTGACATATTTGCATGCAGCTCTCCTGCCAATAACTATGCCCTATTTTTGATGGAAAGATACCTATAGTTGAAGATCAAAGCCATCAAAGCTGGAAAACCCATAGAATTGAAAACAATTGAGGATTTCATAAATTATTGCAAACATCATGGGGTCAAGGTATAGAGGCTGCTGTGTAAATTTTATTTACACAGTTTTGTATTAGAAGAAGAACTTGAAAATAACCCCAGTCCTTTTATAGGAGATGTGCAGTTCCAAGCTTTCATTTTATTCGTTTTTAATCAATTGAAATGGTTCAAGGCCCATAACACTTTCTAGAGGCAGGAAAATGGACTGAACCTGTGGTTCAGAGGTGAACCAAAGCACCCATTACAAATGCTAGCCAGTCACAAAATTCTGATGAAGAGGGAAGGAGTAATCAAAATCTTGGGGCCCATTCACAAAGAGATTGTCCATAAGGGAGTAGAATACTTCCTCTCTATTTAGGAAAGCTCCTTGGCTGCAGCCAAGTTTAGTTGGACAGTTTATAATAGTAATGTACAAAACAGGGAACCATTCAGTTATAAAAACTTTAAGCTTGATGCAAAATGCTTTGTTACTTACAGCAACCTCATCTTAAGGGAAGGGCCTTATTGGCTGGGTTGTCGATTCCATATCCCTATTGTTTGGTACCCTGGTGAAGGTTATAAATCTATATATGAATTACCTGAAGGGAAGACAGGGCCCATCCTTGAGCTCTTGGCCAAAAATCATGGTTTCATACTGCTTTACGACATTCCTTCTCAATCTTATTCCTTGACTGCTTTGCACACGAACTACATGGTTTTCATGAGGACATGAAAAAGGGTAAGTAGGGGAGTATGTTGAGTCATGGAAAAGGTATGCATATGTTATTCATTTCATCATCCTTTTCCTTTAGTTATACCCCTTTTATATCCTAAAATGTTAATATATCAAAGGATTATGGTAAGAATGAGGAAATTAACTGTAATTACAATTTATTTGATCGTTATCCTTCTTTATGCAAAAAAAATACGAAAAGGACAACTGATGTTCCCTAACCAAGGAACAACGAAAAAGCAGTAAGCCAAGGAGGGAGCACAACAATTATAGTTAAGGACAAAACAAATCACAGAAATCAATGCAAGGAGGAAAAATGACTGAAGTTGGAAAATTGCGCGAATCCCTCAAGATCTCTTGATCCTAAGGGATCGCTTTTACTATTTATCTTTTTACCTCTTTCCCATTATAAAAGGAAACAATTGTAAGTAGAACAGGGGAAGGAGAATTACTATTGAGAAATTGTAACTTTTATCACTGACTCTCGCTGTTGAATAGAGCACGAACTTACTATAATGCTTATGCAATGATTAATATATAAAATAGTTGTTGTTCCTTCGCATCTCCTTAAGGAATCCAGTGGTGTTCACTGGTGGCTAAGGGCCCGGCTCTAGTGGATTCACTTATTGTTCTTGTATCATGAATTTATGACTCTTGCAGTGTGATGGTTTGATTGAATTTCTACTTTCTGCAAATGTATGGTTTGTTATTTCCTATTTTCCAATCTCAACGGAATTGTTCAGTTTATATATTTTGCAGTAATATCGTTGATTCAGTTTATTGTTATTTCAGATCTAGTTATTTAGTTAAGAATTATGTTTTGAGATCATCTACTGTAAAGAGCATTGACTACTGTTGTCGAAGCTCTCAGATTGATATCATCTGCTGCTTATATTAAGAATTTTGTTTGATTGAGAATAAATCAATTAAAAGAGGAAAGAGTTATTACTATTATATTCTCGACTGATGATTTTTGTTACTTTGATGAATGTTTGATTTAGTTTCATTAGAGGATTGAGTTTTCTTTTAATTGCAATTATAATTTACTTACTGCATTCATTTACTCTTGTATTTGAAAGAACTATACTGCAATTTAGAAGCACTACTCTTTGAGTTAAATAGCCGCCACATACTGTGTACACTCTTTAAATGGAAAGACTTGCCCAGATTGATAATTAATGTGAAGATAATTAAGAGTTAAAAAGGCACCTTTTATCACTCAATAGGCACTATAAGGAAGGTTGCTAGTATTTTATGGTTGAATGTCCTCTCAACCCCGCTCATCAATCATCTGGTCAAGGCATTAATTCACACTCGCTCTCACCTATGTGCAACTCTGAAGTTGGACAATCCTCATCTCCCACACATGAGCATGAAATTTCATATCAATACCTCCACTCTATCTATCCCATCACCTATCAGTTTGTCAAAGAACTCAAACTGATCCCAAGAATAAAATACCTTACATACACATCAAAGAATCCAAATACCACTCCCACAACATTTTTTGTCTCATCATTAGAAGAAGCAGTTCTTTCCACTCTCGAAGTTCTAGCAAAAGTTTTTGAGAATGGAGAGGAACCTCCAATCTTTCGATAAGGAGAAGAAGACACCCTCGTGATCTTGGGCTCAAGATCCGATATAGGAGACAGAGCAGAAGGCAGCGGAGGAGGTGGAGGCGGAGATGAACCAACCGACTCAAAGGCAGAACCATCAGATACTGAAGAAGAGGAGGAGTATGAATAAGAAGAATTCATGGTTTATCAAAACTTGGAATGGGTGACTCAGGGACCATTTTCTCTCCCAGGTGCTTTGCACAAGATTCCAAGGCATTCGAAGAATATGCTGACAATGTTTGACCCCGACAGAACAGTGAAGCAGAAGACCACTTGGACACATTCTACCTAGATCTATAGATACTCAAGGTACGTCACGCTGATGTTGCATGTAGATTGTTTATGTGTACCTTGGATAGCCAAGAAACGGTATGGTGTCACAACCTTCCTTCAACTCCATCCAGAACTGGGGTATGTTCAAGAGAATGTTTCTAGAAAAAATTGTTGATGAAAATACCCTTGCCATGTTTCTCAAAGAGTTGGGCAGTCTCAAGGTGGAGCCGAAAGAGAAAGTGAAAGACTCTAACCAGATGTTTTCATGCATCTTGAACAAATTTGCAGCAGACACAAAACCTCGTGACCCCATCATTGTCAACTACTACACGTTTTCACTGTCGACCAACATTGCGTAGTTCATTAAGCGAGTTGTGAAACCAACATCACTTGAAAATTGCAAAGAGGCAATCAATGTGGAAAAATACATGTGTGCAATTGGAGTCATCAAGGATGATGAACCAAAAAAAAAAAATCCAAAGATGTGACCAAGAGGCCCCAAGCTGCTACAAGTAAGGTGAAATATAAGGAAGGAAGTGACATTGAAACCCTTACTCGTTTCATCAATACCTTGACAATAGAAGTGTTTGAACCAAAGCAACGAATAGTCGAGACATCTACTAGTAGTTGGCCTCCCAAAAACCCAAACAAGAGTGTGTCATCAGGCAACAACATCTACACGACTAAAACTGCATAGAGCTCCAACTCAGTGTTCCATATGGAAATGTGCATGAACACTGATTTTTTCTCATCACATAATGACAAGCACTTAGAAAGGAATTTTATGAATTGGAACCGAGTTGTGGAATCAATATGCGACGAAGTGAACAACATGGGAAACAATGCACAATGTCAGTCAAAAGATGAGGATGATGAAGAAGATGTTGCATATGATGACAAACCAAGTGTTCAGTAGGTGATCAACATGTATCAATGTGCACATGCGCAACACCGAAAAAAAAGCCATCGAGAAGTAACCCCCAAAGAAATATAATCGATACAATCTCAAAATTCAAATGGCTCCACTTATTGTTGGGTAGATGAAAGAAAAGTTTAAACTGGTGAGGAAGGTTGATTCACCAGCCATCCCAAAATAGAAAACAAAAAGTAAACCCGAGAAGATAGCTACAAACAAGAGTATGTCCATGAGCTAAACTTCATAACACTCCGCCGAACAGTATAGACATAAGTCTAACCCTAGACAACTCAGTGATTTTACCCGCTCTTGACTACAATATTGTTGAAGATATGAAGAAAACTCATGCAAACATTTCTTTGTTCGAGTTAGCTAATATCAAGGGTCAACAGGATATTCTACCATGTGCATTGGGGAAAACATCCACAGACAGCACAACCTCTACCAATAAGGGAGAAAACACATCTCTTGGTCTATATACAATTGTTCTCAACGCACTCTGGATGGAAGAAGAAAACTCTCTTTGCCCTCCATTCTTTCTCTAATTTGAAATATTTAACTACCATGTTCACAACTGTTTAGTTGAATCTGGCACATCAACTAACATCATGCCACTCTCCATTGCCAAGAGGATCAATGAGAAATGGAGCAAAAAATCTGTGCAGATCATCCAACTAGATCAATCATGCGTACCAGCCAATGGTGAACTGCAGGATGTGATCATCTGATTATCTCATGACATTAGAGTTCACTAGTGCATCAACATTTTCATTCTGGACATACTAGAAGAATATGACTTACTACTTAGCAGAGATTAGTCTAGAAAGTTGAATGGATACTTTGCCATGGACTAGTCACACTTATGGCTTCGGTACAAGGGAAAAAGAAATTATATCTAGGTGTTGTCCAAGAGATACATGAAACATAATGTCACTCCCATCAATAGTGAGAACGAACCGTTGGCTTTCGTGGAACTCGTGTTCGACAACTACCTCCTAGAAACACAGTTGGGGTTATATCTCGCACAACCAACCCCAACCCCATTAGACACACAGTTGGTTCTCCTTATTTTCCTAAACGATGGAAATGAAACATGTACAACACAATGTAACACTAGTAGTAGTAGCAGTAGTAGTACTAACGTAACAAGCGGTCTGTGTATAGATGAGTTGTGGACCATGTATTTTGATGGATCAAAGACACAAGATGGCTCTGGAGCTGGGTGTGTCTTGATAAACCCAATGCACAAGAAACACTTTATCTCAATATGCTTGGAGTTCGAGTGCATGAAAAACACTATTGAATATGAAGCACTGGTATTGGGCTTGCAAAAATCCAATAGCCTCAATGTTGTTGCGCTCAAAGTGGTAGGTGATTCAGAAATCATGGTATAGCAGGTATGTAACACCATACATTGTTTTTCTGCTCATCTCAAAAGTTATCAACAAGAGGTATGGTAACTGATCCCTAACTTCCAAGTTTTCAATATCATTGTTGTGCCAAGAATGTGTAATGTAGTTTTCGATGCCTTAGCTAATGCAGTTGCTAGGATGACACCCCTTAAGGATAAGTTTACTGTCAAAATTTGTATAATCCTTCTATCCCTGACAACATAACTAACTTACACATTTTTTACGATGATCAATAGATATTGCACTTCATGGCCAACGTTGATGTCTTCAATGACACAACAATTGATGAATATGAGCACAAGCAGTCTCTGCAAGACACAGCTGATGAAAAGAAAGGCAGCATCATCCCCAAGGGTGTGGTATCTCTCAAAAATATCTACGACTTACAGAACCATTTCCAAGGGCCAAGGAAAAAGAAAACCCACTCTTCCACGATGATGCATGAACATATCACCTTGGGAACAAAACAAATATGAATTTTGTCAATCTCAGTACGTGTTACACACTGCAACAGTGGCAAGCCTTTGTCCACTTGTTCAAACGGTATCAGGATATGTTTATGTGGACATATGATGATCTAAAAACATATGACACACGAATAATCCAACATGTTATCCCAATCAAAGAAGGGATCAAACCATTTTAACAAAATCTAAGAAAAGTACATCTGCTACTTGAACCCCTCATACAGAAAGAACTCACTAAGTTGTTGGATGCTTGGATCATTTACAGAGTTCGTAATTCTACATGGGTTTCTAACTTAGTTCCTCTATGCAAGAAGTCCGAGGATATTTGCTTATGCATTTATTTCTAAAATCTGAACCATGCCTCGGAAGAAGACAACTACCCCGTGCTGTCAATGGAACATATTCTACAGACAAAATCAAGAGCATAAATGTTTTATCTGCTCAATGGTTTTTCGAGATACAACCAGGTTTTGGTAGTGGAACCTGATAGACTGAAAATTACCTTCCGTACCAAGGTGGGTACGTTCTCTTACAGAAGAATGCCATTTGGAATTGTGAACGCAGGTGCAACCTTTTAGCACGCCATGGACATCGCCTTTCATGGACTTATCAGATAGAGCATAGTGGTTTGCCTTGACAATGTGACAATGTTTTCCAGAAAAAAGTAAAACCACATACGCCATTTGAAGAATATATTCGAGCGATGCTAAAAATATGGGATATCCTTGAATCCCAAGAAGATCGTATTTGGAGTGTCTGAAGGGAACCTTCTTGGGAACATCATCGCTAGGAGTGGGATCAAAGTTGATCCAGACTGAGTTCGAACAATCAAACAGGTTCCTCACCCAATTAATAGAAAAGCCATGCAGTCCTTCTTGGGGAATATCACCTTCCTCCAGAAGTTCATCTCGAATTATGCACAGATGGTGAAACCAATGCAAGACATGATCAACAAGGATGTAGTCTATAGCTGGGGTAAGAAGGAAAAGAATTCATTCACCCATATCAAGCAGGCTATAGCAGATGCACCTGCACTTTACAGCCCAGACTTTAACAAGGATTTCTTGCTATACACCTTCGCCTCCAACACTTCGCTTGTTACAGTACTCACTCAGAAGGATGAGCTGAAAAATAAATGTCCCATCTCCTTCATGAGTGCAAGCATGCAGGGACCCAAATTCAACTACCCCTCCATCGATAAAGAAGCATATGCAGTATACAAGCCAGTGAAACACTTCAAACCCTACCTACTGAAGAACCATTGCATAGTCTTTGTTCCACACCCAGTAGTCAGATCACTACTTGTTCAGCAAGAGTTGGGTGAAAGACATGCGGACTAGATGATATGACTACAAGAGTATGATCTTGACATCAAGCCAGTTCACACTATCAAGGATCATGGTCTTTGCAGACTCATAGCCAAAGCAGTCCATGCACTAGAGGAAGAACAAGAGCTTGCTAGTTGGGAACAAGAAATTGAGATGTACGATGTAGAGGGAGCACCACCAACTTCACACAGAGACTCTTGGTACAAAGAGTGTGCTAGTACCTTGATCATGGCACCATGCCCTATCACTTCTCCATGTGATACAAGAGGGCACTCTGCCTCAAAGCTTCAGTTTACCAGTTGGTGCATGAAGTGCTTTACAGAAACCACAACAATGAAATATTTCTCAGGTGCCTAGAGGCACATGATTCAAAGAAGGTCTTGCATTATCTACACTACAAACCAGACGGGGGTCACTTCATGGCAAACACCACTGCACACAAAGCCATGCAAGCCAATTTCTAATAGCCCACATTATTCAAGGATGCACATGCTTATGCCCGCAAGTGCCTGGTATGTCAATGATGTGTCGACAGAACACGAAGGTCAATAGCCCCGTTGCACCCTGTTGCAGTGAGTGAACCATTTCAACAATGGGGCTTAAACATCATTGGGCAAATATTCCCACACTCATCGAAGCAGCACCACTACATCTTGAAAGCTACAAATTACTTCACACGATGGACAAAAGCAGTTATGCTTAAGCAAGTGAATGACCAGGAAGTCATTAGCTTCCTTCAAGAGAACATAATATCACGATTTGGCATTTTAGTATCACTTTTCTTTTACAATCCAACTTACTTTTCATCTCTAAATATTTATTATTTTTCATTGCAATATGATATCATGCTTGAACACTTAGCTAACTACTACCCACAAGGAAATGGTCTCCCCAAATATACGAATAAAAACCTCATCCACATTATCAAGAAGACCATTTACTCTAAACAACGAAGCTAGCACTCTGCTTTGATGAATGCCCTATGGCATGACCATGTAACACCAAAACCCTCTCTGAACACTTCACGATACTTCCTAGTTTATGGGAAAGAAGTCATCCTCCCACCGAACATCTATTTTCCTTCTCTCCAATTGTCCCAGGAATCCCAAGGCAAGCCATGTCTGTTAGCTCAGTGAAGAATGGATACACTTCACAAGCTGCAGGAAGAACAGATGAAAGAAAAAGAAAAATTCATACTCCACCATAACTATATCAAGAGATGGTTCGACAAGAAGTCTGCAAGGAACACTAACTTTGATGTGGGTGACTTAGCCTTGAAATGGGACAAACCCCATGAAGACAAAGGTAAACACACGAAGTTCTAGTCCCTATGGATTGGTCAATACACTGTTCAGGAAAATCTTGGCCCACATACATATCGTCTGTAATCACTTGACAAGAGGATTGACAACCTTCTTGCCAACAATCAAGACTTAAAGCATTATTTTTAGTAACCTGGAGTCACGCTCCATGCTATGTACATAGTTTTTTATTGCTTGTCTTTTCATTTTGCTTTTCTATTTTTTCTTCACTTTGTTTTGTTTGATTAATATCATGTTATTTTTTGTTTTCCCAATAAGTGCTTCCCTCTACTAAGTTCTGGCTTTAGAATGAGTATGTGGCTGAGATCCAAAGAGTTTTGTGACACTGCACACTTGGCTAGTCCTGTGTCTATCTTCTTTGTGCTTGGTTATAACCTTCGTCCGATGAAGTCTTGATAGTAAATATGAGATGTCTATAAGGGAAGCTCCGGTCCAACCATGAACTTGTGTCCATGCTAGAAAACCCCATGCCTGTACTCAGTCTTCTGCTCTGTGTGTTCAAGCTCATCCAACTAGTAGAAACAGAGAAGGGGAAAATCTAAATGAGAAAACCTAAATCACAGGTCTTACATACTTCTATAAAGTAACAACCTCTTCTACTCTCAATAATTTGGGATCCCTCTTCCACCCCAAAAATAAATAAGTTCCCATGCACAATTCTCTTTCAAAAAATATAAAAGGTGAAAGAAGATAAAGGCTTCCTATGGAGAGAGGTGAAGCATGCAACTTCACCGGAGTACTGACCAGGCTCGCTAGTAGTGGAGAAATGCATGTTCTGCTAGGTGACTCCTTTGGGGTACTATCCAGGCCTGTTGGCAACAGAGCAACACCAGAGATGAAAAATTATACTCGAAAAATGTTAAAATCATGAGCTAAACTACCCTTCCTGATTTTGAAACATCATGACCAAGCTAAAACTTGTTGTTGTGTTTGATTGAGTTGGAAAAAGGTGAACCATGTCTATCCATGGGATAAGTGGGGAAACCGAAGTAACCCACACAATGATTCAATACTTCCTGAGAGACCAAGACCTTGTGCTATCAATGAACCGAAACAGAGAAGCTAGTATTCAACTAGTGTGTCATCAAGTGTTGTTGCGCCTGCAACGCCCTTCAAAATTTTGGCTTGCATTCAATTTCGAAGCCTTCCTTGGTTTTTCCCTTTATAATTTAAAACACTTGGGCTCATCCCATGAGCTCTTTTCGAGTCTTTACACCCTCTTTGCTAGACAGATCACTACTCATATTTTAGCATGTTGATTGAAATGTCATGCTTGCGGTCTTGCTCTAGCTATGTTGAAGGTCTATCTTTGTGTGTATGAGATGTGTTTTCTATGTAAACATATGTCATAGTCACACATGAATTTTTAAACAATTTCACGTTATTGTCATAATGGTCATTCAATGATCTATCTCAAGTGCCACACTTGTCGCTCTCACCCTTTAGTCACTCACACTAAGCATATGTTTTCTTGTGGTTTGCGGTGTCTTATCATTGATTCATGTTGAGTGTGTGTTTGCAAGGTCATTTATACATGAGTTCACTCACTCACAAACTTAACCATTTTTCCAAAGATCTGTCGACCGGACCACCCTCCATCAACCAAACCTCCACTAAGCTACACTATGTAGTCTCAACCCTTAGTGACCAAGCATTGTTTCCTAGAACTGCGCAAAGCTTGAGGCTTTGCTCTAGGTAGTATGCACTACATAGTTCTAGAATCATCCTGACTGACTGTCATGCAGAAAATCACAAAATTTTCCCAAGAATCCATCTTAGTCTGTGCTTCCCGCAAACCTATCCATAAAGCCTCCTACTAGTCAACCAAAGAACTTGACTTGAGTAGTGACCCATGGCTGCACTCATCTCTGAAACTATCCATTAGATGTCCAACCTACCTGCTTGCACTGCCTGAAGAAACTTCATAAACATGAGGGACAAGCACCCACTTCCTATCACTACACTATCCCTAGAAATTGCAATTTTTTGTCAAGCAGTCCCCCTGCTAGCCTGCTCTGCACTCCACCTAAAAATTGCATAGTTTTCATTGACAATCCACCTGTTTCTCAACACCCCACTTAGCCCGTAAAATAAGTAGTCATATTCTGCTTGACTACCTCCCAGACTACACAGTTCTAACCAGTAGGCTCCTGCAACCCAATCCCAACTTCCTCTACAAAATAGGTTATTTTTCACTCCTAGTGTCTCCTACTTACCACACTGCCTTCCCCTGAAAAACTGTGGAATTCTGCCTCCCAGTTGAGCCATATCCCACAGATGTCATTGTTGTCCCAGAATTCTCAACCCAACCTCTCAATGACCTCTGCGCAATTTTTCTCAACAATGCCTCGAAGCCTCGCATCCCGGCCAAAAATGTGCTTTGTGTAGTTTTAGAGCCTTGTCCTCTGTCCTGGTCACTTGCACCCAAAAATGAAAGATGATGCATCATGGTAGAATAGGGGATTTATAGATTTTAATGTCATTCTTCCATGAGTGATTGCATAAAGAGATACATGAATGAGACATGACGCGATGATGAACATGATGAACAAGGAGCACATGCTGGGAGACTTCTTCGAGGATGGATGAACATGTGAAGCATACCAAGTACCTAGCAAAGGGGACATGTGCACATGCAACATCAAGTGAACACCAAGACCATGAAGACTCTGCACACCTTGTCATGTGGAGGTGAATCTACGATACACAAAGAGCACACTCACTACTCAACATCATAGGTGATTGACATGGACACCACCATTAGCATGTACATACCAGCAATGTCATGTCAAGTCATGACATGAGTCATCTCAGCCACCTCAGTACTATGGGCCATACATGTTGTAGTCAATGTAATGTAATGTGGAAGCCCAAGAGTCCCACATATGAAGTTGAAGTGTCATGGTAGTTGAAGAGTCATGTATGTCAAACAGCCATGAGGGAAGTCGAAGAGTCACATGGGTCAAGTTCACCCTTGGCTATATATACCCCTCATTTGCACATGCAAAATACTTTTCACCTTGGCTCCTCCCACATAGCCTTGAGAGTCTGTAGCATTTTCTTCGAGGAGCAAGCAGTGGCCCAATGCCCCACTACTGGGGTTAGTGATGTATGATGTATAGATGTGTCTTCAAACTTTTGCTTACTTGAGAAGCCTATTAACATGCCATCTCTTTTTTACACATGTATTATATTCGGTTGTAACACTATCCTTTGGGTGCTTATAATGCATGTTTCTTTAATTTGTACTAAGATAGTTGAACTATTTCGATTATTTTAGTGCATACACTATTGGAAATGTGTTGTATCAGTTGTTATTTTTATCTCTCCCGTGTGGACTAATCCGTTGGACACTAGACAATCTCATTCTTGTAAACTTGTTATAACGTTCGTCACACTCGTGTGGACTACTCAACTGGGTGTTTTATGTATTATCTATTCATTTTGTGTTTGTGACTATCACATCCATGTGGACTACTCCACCAGAAGCTACACAAATCATGATGTGTTGTGTGTCTCTCCCTGAGTTGGGACTACTCCCTCTTGACTTGAGACTCACTCTCACCCTCTCCCTCTTTAGTGAAATAACTTAGACAAAAGTTACACTAATCACTCACCAAGCACACGAACCTCATTTTTTGAAGACTAAGTGAACCACTCTCATGTGCTGACAAGAAAGAGCTAAGGCATATCTTTAAGATAATGGAAACCAAGCCATCATACCAGATGGGACTCCTACACCAAACAATGTGAGTTATAGGTGGGAATTCATAATGGGGAGAT
Organism: Pinus taeda; assembly: GCA_000404065.3. NCBI lineage: Eukaryota > Viridiplantae > Streptophyta > Pinopsida > Pinales > Pinaceae > Pinus > Pinus taeda. The sequence continues at coordinate 89,127 of APFE030879898.1, forward strand.
TCTTTGAATGTTGGTGGGTCCAACACTGTCAACACCTTCCTAGGAATAGGATGATCTTCATTGAAACTGACATCATGAATTATTTGCACTTTCCTTTGACCAAGAACATAGATTCTATATGCCTTTGAAGTTTCACTGTAGCGCAGAAACATTCCTTTCTTCCCAGATGCATCTAGCTTGTTTATTTTCTCTTTCGGCACATGAAAATATACAGGACAACCAAAAATTCTAAAATGAAAAAAATCAGGTTTCTTACCAGTGAAAACTTCTTCGGGTGTCTTGAAGTCCAATTCTTGATGTGGGCATCTATTTTGAACATACACAGTGATCTTGGTAGCTTCTCCCCATAAGAATTTTGGTAGACCATCATGAAGCATGACACTAGTAGCTTCTATGATAGTTCGATTCTTCCTTTCAACAACTCCATTTTTCTCAGGAGTATATGTAGTAGTGGTCTCCCTCTTAATCCCAGCTTCACTACCGTAGTCAATGAATTCATTTGATTCATATTCTGTCCCATTATCGGTCCTCAGTATTTTGATATTCTTCCTTGTTTGATTCTAGACCAAGGATTTGAAAGAGAATAACCATTTAAACACTTCGTCTATCTTCTTTAAGAAATAGATCCATGTTTTGTGATAGAATTCATCCACATAAATTGTGTAGTACAAATATCCATCCAAAGATGTCATAGGCAACATACCTTATAGATAAGAATGGACCAATTAAATAATATCGATAGTTTGACTTTGACTTGAGGAGAATGGTCCCCTTGTATGTTTTCAAGTTGCACAACCCTAACACACTCTGTCATGATATAAGTTAGATTTGGGCATACCTATGACCATCTTCCTTACATCAGGTAAGGCTTTGTAATGATGGTGAGAAACTATTATGTGACATAATTCGAATTGAAGATAAGTATTACAAGTCATGGCTCCCAACAGACTTCCTCCAACCTGATAGATGCCTTCAACCTTGAATCTAAGAGTGAATGCATCTCTTCGGTTCCTTTTCCAAACACAAACCTTCCCATAAATGAGTGTCACCTTGAAACCTTTATCTTCTATCACATAAATAGAGATCGGGTTCTTTTTCATATAAAGTCCATAGAACACTACTTGTAATTTAAGGGTTTGACCTTGATTTAAGTGAAGAGTAACAATCCCAATTCCTTTCATGGGATAAGTGGCAGTATCCCCAAGTATAATCACCATATTTGTCTTCTTCGCAATCATGTTTGAGAGAGCCTCTTTGTACCCAGTGAAGTTTCTTGAGGTTAGCAATCAACCAATGATCCAATGTATCTAAAGGAGAGGCAGTGGTGAGGGAAGAAATAAGATAAAATATTTTTTTCTTTACAACATTAACTTCTACATACCTACAGATTCTTGACTTCTTGGGAGGACAACCATTTCCATTTCAAGTAGCGAGATAATTTCTCTTCCATTGTTGTTGAACCTGTTGTTCCTTTGATGTTGTTGTTATTGTTGTCATCATCTCTTGAAGTATCCTTCTTGTGAGGACACTCTCTAGCAATGTGGTCAAACCTATTACAATTGAAGCATCTTCCTTTTCTTCCTTCTTTTAATCTTGACTTGAACCCTTAGCTTTGTTCTTCTTCTTAGCATGAGTGGAGAAGGAAGTAGGATTGTTTCCATTTTAGGGTTTGTCTCTTTCCAACATCCTTATTTCTTCTTGAGTGCATCTAGCCAATAATTCATCAAATATCATAATCATGTCATTGTTGAGGATGGTAGTATTAAACACATCCCATTCTCTTGTAAGGCATCAAAGTGAAATGAGAGTGAGCTCCCTATCACCAATGACTTCTCCAATAGATAGGAGATCATTCTTGATATTGGTAATCCTCATGAGGTAGGATTGAATGCATTCTCCTCTATCCATCTTGATGTATTTCAATTTGTTTTTGAGAAAGAGAGCTTGATTTGCATTATTTACTTTGAACATCCCAACCAGCTTATCATACATCTCCTTAAATGTTTCCAAATCAGAAATATAGGAAACCAGAGGCTTGTGAATATAATCAACAATAATTTTCTTAGCTTTAACCTCACCTTTCTTGTACTTTGTTTGTGCAGCAGCAGATGCATTTGAAGGGGGCTCCACTACTCTTCCTTTGACATAGTCCATGACATCATTTTCTTCCAAAGTCAAATCTAAAGACATATTTCATGCATGATAGTTGGATTTGTCCTTAAGCCTGCCCTCAGATATGAAGTAAGATGTAGTCGTCATTGGGATTAGATCCAATTCCTTGTCCAACAACTTTCCTTCGTAATTTCTTTTCCTCACTCTTTCTTGGAATTTGTCTTCACCTAAGCTCTAAAACCATGTTAATTTTAGATAATAATGGTATGTTATATGCTTTAGCACAATTGACTTCAATGTTACTTTAGCAACCTAATGAAAATTTCCAATTATTTCCAGTAGCAATCACATTGACAGTAAATGTAGATAGAACATAAAAACATGTATAGAAGACAAGCCAAGACAAGAGGACACAAGATTTGGTGGATGCCATGGAAAAAACCTAATGTGAGGAAAACCCTTTGATCAAATCCTCCTATTATTATTCAATAGTTCATCAAAGAGGGAGAATTCATAGATCAAATTCACTTGGCCAATACATAGTCAAAACTTCCCTGTCAAAATCAACAATCAACCATAATCAACTGCAATCCTAACCAAAAATTCAAGGCTGGTCAAATCAGCACCAAAACATCCTCCAAGAGGCTCAGTCAACAACAGTCCAATTTGGCCTTCAAGGCGAGTAAAAGTAAGCCAAAAACAATTCGTCAAAGGAGAGAGAAACATTGTTGTAATTATTATTGTCAAATATAAAGTCAATGTTGGTCAACCTTCCCAAAACACCTCGGTTTCTATGACGAACAACTCAGCTTAGGAAAATCCGAATTCTACCCTGAAAACCAAAGTCAAACTTGGTCAATTCATCCTGGTCAACACTAGTCAATGTAGGTCTCATTCTTTGATATTGCGGCTTGTTATGACCCTGAAATTTTCAACCTCCTGCCACACTTGTGAAGAAGAGAGAGAGATGAATGATGTGATGTGTGATGATCAAAAGAGGAGAGAGGTCACTCCTATTTATACAATTCTTTGAGGGTGAGAAGACACATCCATTGGGCTTCTTGAGCCTACATTTGACTAAGGGTGACCTTGACAATTTGTGCATGAGGGAGAATAAATTCAAAATTCCACTTCTACTTATCATAATGAGATGATCTTTATATCAAAATTGGACCTCTCTAAAAGAGGACTCCAATGCAATAATCATCTCCATCATATGATTTGTCCCAAGGTGGAACTTAGCCCTAGTTTCCAATTTTAAGAAGTTGTGCATTTATAATATACATGTGTGTGGAACTATTGTTATGGTTAATTTTGTGTATGTATATGTATTCTTGGTTATGTTTGAAATGTATATGTATTCTATGAATCTTGGTAATGGCGGTGTGTGAATTATACATTATTTTTATATTAAACTTCTACTTTTGGTAAACTGTGGAGCGATTTTCGGGTTTGTGTGGCTGGTGTTTCCAAGAGGTGGCTAGGGATGTTACAATGGTATCAGAGCACCCAAGTTGCAATATTGGGCCTACATGGGTTGCAGACTTATAACACAATAAAAATTACCAAGTATGGTTTCAATTCATTTGAAAAAATGCCAAAGTTGAATTATAGAAGGGTTATAAATACCAACACATAAAAGGATTATCTTTAGAAAGTTCTATTGAGGGTATTCTTGAATGGAAAGTGCCAGAACTTAGAGTTTTTATACCTATTGTTTGACATAATTCTTATATAAAATGAATGACATATTGGATGGTTGTGTTTAGAGGTATTGATGGTGGCCTCACTGTGCATTGTATATGTTTGTTTATTGGATTCAGACACCAAACCATAACACCATTCCCTATAGAAACAACTATAATGATCAATACAACCATGACTACAAGGATGCCTTCTTCTAATATAAAGGAAAACTTTCAGGGTGTTAATGAAACATACACCATTGATTCAAACATCTATTACTTCTTGTTATAGGAATGTATCAACAGGAAAACCCCATCAGAAGGCCATAAATTCCACACCTAGATGCTTACCATGGGAGTATTAACACAAAGTTCTTTTTGGTATAACTAAGCTTGTCGACATGTATGCTTATTGTGGAAATATGAAGGGCACACGCTAGGTGTTTGAAAAAATTCCAAAGTGAAATGTGTCTGCATGGAATCTTATTTTTAGAGGTTATGTTATGGATGGACACTTCCAAGAAGCCCTCAAGTTGTATTACCAAACACAATAGGGAGGACTAAGTGGAGACACACCTTTCCAATTTTTCTCAAGGTGTGCATTGATATTGCAACCCTGTAACTGGGCAGGAAATCCATAGTTTTATGGAACACCATGAATATAGGAGATTTCGAAATTAGAAATTGTGAAGAGGCAAGAAAGCTACCTGATGAAACGGAACTGGGAAGGTTGAAACCCGATGTCATAATTTGGAGCACAATGATATCCAAATATGAGTAGAATGGTCACGAAAATAGTGCAGTGAGATATTTTCTAAACTGTAGTTGGCTGGAGCGAAAGCCAATTCAGTCACTATTTCCAGTTCTCTCACTTCTTGTGTAGAATTAGCAGTGCTACAAAAAAATGGATGATGCATATGAAGTGTTTGTCAATATGCCAAAGAGGGATTTGATCTCATGGAATGCAATAATTTATTTTTATGCATTGAATGGATATTGTGATGAGGTGCTGGGACTCTTTTATCAACTTCAAAATGACAGAAATCAATCCAAATGTAATTAGTGTGGTCATTGTGAGATATATTTAATTTGGTCATAGTGTTGAATCCTTGAAACTCTTTAGTTTAATGCAAGTTGTAGAGGTGAATCCTAACTCTATTACCATAGAAATTATTTTTCCTTCATGTGCTGACTTAGTGGTTTTATAGTGTGGGTTTTGAATGCATGTGCATGAAGAAGATGCCCTACCACTTTTATGAAATAAAAGAAGCAGGCATTAAGGTAGTCCATATCAACTTCATTGCTATTTTATCTGCTTAACAGTCATGCAGGACTAGTAGATGAAGTCTAGCATCATTTCGATTGAATTACATAAAGTTTGAGGCGAAGGCTAGAGTGGAGCACCATAAGTGCATGGTTGTTACATAGTATTTTGTCACGCTCCCAACTCCATACCTGAAGTTTCGTCCTTTGTGCCACTGTTGTAAAAAATGCCGTAAAGCAAAAAAAGCTCTATAAATTCATTCACCATGAATTATATTCTCAACATATCCCTAAAGAGATGGAGAACTAATGTCTTGAAGAAATTCTGGAAAAACTTGAGAAAAGCCCTAATTTTCAAGACTATCCTACGTTTAGTAGGCAAATCTGTGCTGGTAACCTTTTTTCTAACTAGTGTCTAGCACTGGCAGCATGAATTTTGATAGGAAAATCCACACTGGTCCTCTTTAGGGAGTTTATCCAAAAATGTAGTAGAATCTTCTCTTACTAGAAGCCTCGAGAACGACGAGCTAGTAGTTGTTGGATGGAGATATGGTCAAGTACTCTCATTTAGAGCCCTTGATCCTACCTTCATGGATATTACCTTTGGTATAAGGACCTTCTTCCCCCTTTGGTGGATCTTTAACCTCCTCTCCATCACTATAAATCCATTCTTCACTTTCCTCAATGGGTTGGTCATTGTTGGTTGTCATTATTCTTCTTAATTATGCTTAGATGCTGCCATTTTGGTGAGAGAGGAAAGGAGATCATTTTAGGTTTGGTTTGGACTTGGAACCGTCCTGAAGGATGCCTTCAACATCACGGCACCGGTTGTATGCTTCCTTCTTGTATTTAACGATTAATACAAAGCATGTTTTAATTCCCATAAGCTTTTCTATGATGGTTTTCTTAGTACAATACTCCTTGATCTATTATATAAATTATATTGGAATGCATATGTTATGATCTTTCTTACTATTATCTTTTGATCTCTCTTGCAGGTATTCAAAGACAAGGAATAGAAAGGAATGAGCCTGGGAGATAAGGGATCAGGATAATCATCAAAATTCAAGCATATAAGAGAGATGTAGGCCATCTCCCTTTCTCATTTATCATTCTAATTTAGGTTAGCGAATTTTTCTTGTTTTTTCACAGTTGTTACTAGACCCACAGATTGGACTAGAGGGATCACTTCTATCTATAGAAGGGATTGCCTCTATAACAATGGTTGACCTCCTCAACCACTCGAGACACTTGAATGGAGCATATGTGATGTTGTCAAACATCTATGCTACTTCCATGGGATGATGTAGTCAACGTGAGAAAGCTAATGTTAGCTAATGGAATTAAAAAAAAGGAACCAACATCTCATTTTCACAGACAATTCTAGTTGTTGCTAACTTAGGATGTTTTGTAATATATCATGGAAACTCTTCAAAAAATTTCTTGAGATTCAGTAATAATACACCCTCTATTGGAAAATTAAGGATATTATATTAGGGTTTGATTCTCCTTTCTTGATAATTACTTGTGAGTGTGTTGTCGTCTTTTACTTCTTTATTATTTTATCTTTCATCAAGAAATTATACATACATGGAGATTACAAAACAAGAGACACAGGATATAGGCATGGGCAAGGGAAAAACCCCCTTTTGAGGGGAAAACCCTATCAAAATGAAACACCATTTCAGCCTCCAAGATCTTCAACCCCTTCTAGCAACTTCGACTAGGCAGGAGTTTCCAGTAACATGTAGCTTCCATCAACAACAGAACCCTAGGAGACTTTGATATCCCAAACCAAACCAAAAAACAAAGAGAGATAGACACAGAAAGCTCGATTTTCTTCTTCTCTAGTGTTGGCATGGGGTCCCCTGGGTCAGTTTTGGGTTAAAAACCAAATTTTAGATGTAAATTTTGACAAAATGATGTAAAGTCTCCGTGAATTGTGGATGTGGAGCACGTAAGTAGATATGAGTCAAAAAGATTTTTTACCCTCGTTATGTAAATATTGAGTCAGTTTTGAGATCTACCCTTGGTCCACAGACCATGGGATTGTATAAATAGTTGTGTCTTAGAGAGTCTAAGGTAGATCTATGCTTTTGTCTCTGGGTATGATGAATGGGGTCTTAGGGATTTAGCAGAGAGAAGTAAGTCTTAGAGGAGGAAAAGGCTCTACAGCTGAGTGCGCAAAGGCCTAGAGTAGTGTTTGTAGTTGAGTGTGTGGACCCCTGTAGCTAAGTACGCATGGAAGTTTTGAGTCTGTAACCTTGTACTGAAGATCAATAAAGATGATTGTTGGAGAAATTGATATGTTTTATATGTTTCCTTCTAATTTTTAGGTTGTGATATATGTTGTGATGAAATAATATCTTTATGAAATAATGACGTATTGATGTGTGAATCTACTGGATAAGTCTTATTAACAGAATGCACTACATGTTAAGTATTTACGTGAAGGTTATAATACTTTCTGATAATTTTATTAAGCACTTAAGAAAATCTGTGTGGATTCTAATCTAATGCTAGCCTATGATGCACTTAATTAAAAAAACTATCTATTAAAGCTCTGTAGACATCAATCGTAGACCTCCGTGGAGGTCTAGAGGCCATTTGAAGGAAACTATAGCTCCAATCCCTAAGGGCTTAGAGAATTCCACAAAGGGGTCTAAGACATAAAAGGGACATCATGTTGATCTATGGATGCAGAAAGTTGGTTCCAGCATCCCCTCACACTGCTTCAGGTGAGACTTCATTCCATACTATGTGGTTGATGCCTAAAGGGCTAGTAGTGTAGGGTTTTTCTTGGCACAACTAACTTTGAACCTAGGTCAGGACCCACTAAGCCAACATCTAGAGACTACCCTAAACTCACACTTATTTTCTCCTTCTAGCAGTATACTTCGCACTTCCTAGCTCTTCTAGAGATATTTAATTGGTTGAGAGAGTGAGTGCTCCAAATGACTTCGACATCCTTCAATATACAGGCTTCTTATGGGTTGAATGGGGTCTTTAGGCCAACTTGATATTCCTTAGGCCGACATGATGTGGAAGACACTTAATTCCTATTTGAATTGATACAAAACCTCTTTACATGATCCAGAAGCCCAAGAAGGGTCTCTTTGAATGTACAATGACTCTATAAACTCAATATTAATCCTAGGAGTCCACAATGGGGACTTTGACTGATATAATGATGACCCAAGTATGAAACCCATGCTTCAATAAGTCATCGTTACAATAATAAAAATTATTTTCTTTATTCTTTTGACAAGTACATTACATAATGACTCAAGTACATTATTGAAGACTAAAAATAGTTACTTTTTCCAACACACCCTCTTAACTAGGGAGGTATTCATAATGTACAAATACAATGAAATATATCAAACTATATGAAAATGTGAATAACCTTTAGGGACTACAATGCCATGGAATAGATTCCTGACCAGGGAAATCTATCCAACCAGACACTCAAACATTTAGACACTGCAATGCCATGGACTAGATTCCTAACCAGGGCAATCTATCCAATCAATCACTCAACAATTTAGGCACCACAATGCAATGGACTAGATTCCCAATCAGGGAAATCTATCCAGGTGGGACTAATGTGGAATCAAGATTTAATCCCCTCTAGGTACCATCATGCTTACATGCTAACCACCAATCCAAACATATAGGTTTGTATCCAAAACCGATCTCAATAAACAAGTGACCACCTTTTCAATTTCAAGATTCCTAACATCAACACATTGTGTCGGCCTGATATCTCCCCAGATAATGCTTCACTCAGAAAGCCTCAACAAATCTCTTCCATTTATTTGTCATAAATACAATCACCAATATCTACCAAACCCAGCAAGTCCCTTAGATATTCAAACTTCTTATTAGGAAGGTCCTTTATCAGAATGTATACTACCTAGTCGTCTGTTGGAACATATTCTAGCTTCATGATGCCATCCTACATCAAGTTCCTAATAAAGTGGAACTTATTATTGATATGTTTCATCCTCAAATGAAACACAAGATCTTCGGACATCTTAAAACAACTTTTATTATCATAGCTAATCACAATAGGACCCAGATAATTTTAGAACAAGTCTGTTAGAATCTTCCTTAACCAAATATCCTCTTTTCTTACTTCACATGCAACGACATATTCTACCTTGGCACTACTCAATGTGATAGGATCTTTCTTCCTACTCATCCATGAGGTCATAGCAGCTCCTAGACTAAAGAATCCTCTAGTAGTGCTCCTTCCATCGGTCTCACTACCACCCCAATCAGAGTCTGTGAAGCCAATTAGCTTGCCTTCCTTACTATCACAGTTTAGGCAATGATATATGATTCCACGAAGATACATCAATATATGTTTGGCAACTATCCAGTGATCATGACGAGGATCCAACTTAAACTAAGAGTGTTTACTACAAAACATATATCTGTCCTAATATTCACTTGATACATCGAGGAACCCACCAGCTAATGATATGAGGTAATATCCATGAGACTTGAGTTGGAGCTCCTCGACTTCTTGAGTTTGGTGATTATAGGAGTAACCATCAGCTTGGAGTTAATCATCCCAAATTTTTGCAATAACTTGATGATGTACTTTCCTTGCCCCAAATATATCTCCCCGGGTCTTTGCCATACTTCTAGACCAAGGTAGTAATGCATCAGTCCTAGATCCTTCATCTCAAATTCAACTACCAACATCTTCTTTCATTCTTTAGTTCTTCATTCTAAATCAGTGATGAATAGATCATCCACATATAGTAGAATAATGTCTAGCTCATTATTCACGACCTTGATATATAGGTTTAGATCATCAATACTCTTCACAAACCCAATCCTAAGAAGATATGCATCCATTCTTGCATACCATGCGCTTAGTGCTTTCTTTAAGCCATATAGAGCCTTCTTGAGTCTACAAACATGAGATTCCCTTTTATTCACTTCAAATCCTTTAGGTTGTTCTATGTACACTTCCTCATCAATGGTCCCATTTAGAAATGTGGTCTTAACATCCATTGATGGATACTCCACCCCATTTTAGAAGCCAATGAAACTAATGATATAATGGTAGTGTACCTTGCAGAAGGTGCAAATGTTTCTTCATACTCAATGCCTTCCTTTTGAGAGAAACCCCTTGCAATTAACCTTGCTTTGTACTTGACTATACTTCCATCAACAACATGTTTGATCTTATAGATCCACTTTGATGTGACAACTGATGTGTCACTAGATCTAGGAATGATTTCCCAAACCCTATTCTTCCTGATGGATTGATATTATTATTGCATAGCTTTCTTCCAAACCTCTTCATGCTCAACTTCCTTGAATGTATATGGTTCGGATTCAATCAAATTTTTCATATATGCATCATAACTAGAATACCTTTTTGGTTTATTACATTCCTTGGAGGATCCTTTTGCAGTTCCTTGTCCTTCATCATCTTCTAATGTAGCTCTAAAACAATTTAGCCTCTTCCTTGTTGTTGGGAAAACCACCGATTGAGTAGGCTCACTTGGTCCTTCTTCTTCATCATTTGTAGTGGATTTCTCATGAACTTTATCTTCTTCAAATATGGGAACTTATTCATCATTAGAATCAATAAGATTATCCTTTGATTTCTTGTAAGCTTAATTCTCATAAAATATAACATCCTTTCTTACGTCAATGTATCTTCCCTCCTTTATGTAGATTCTATATGCCTTTGGGGAAAGATTATAACCAACAAATATTCCCTTAATTCTTGTCAAGTCCAAATTCTTTAGCTTGTCCTTTGGAACATGGGAATATTTTGGACTTCCAAATATTCATAAATGATCCACACTCAACTTCTTTCTTGTGAATACTTCTTCAGGTGTAGTATTATCAAGACTCTTATGAAGACTTCTATTTTGAGCATACACGACAGTCGTTGCTTCACAAATAAGAACTTCGGTAGATCTTGATCAAGGAGCATAGTTCTAATTCATTTTTCAATTGACCTATTCTTTCTTTTGGCCAATCAGTTTTGTTTAGGATAGTAGAGAATGATGAGCTCCCTCTTAATATCTACATCCTTACAATATGAAATTAACTCTTTAGAGGTGTATTCCCCACCATTTCCATACCTTCAAGTATTAATCTTCTTTTCGGTTAGGGTTTCCACCTCAGCCCTAAATTCCTTGAACTTATCAAATACTTCATATTTAGTTTTGAGTAGGTAGTACCATGTCTTTCTTGAATAGTCATAACTAAATGTTACATAGTGAAGATGACCTCCAAGTGTCTTGTTAGACATGAGCCTGCATACATCGGAATGGATGAGATCTAATTTTTCTTTAGATATAGATTCACAATTATGAAATGGATTTCTAGTATGCTTCGGGGAAAGAAAATCCCTTGCACACACCTTCATGGTCTAACTTCATATCAAGAATACCATGAACCAATTGACTGAGAGTAGGGATGACCCTATAATGAAGGTGACCATACCTTAAATGCCATATTTCAATGGGAGTGATTTCCATATGAATGATATCTTGAGGAGATGGAGTGATAACCTAGTAAAAAATTCCTTCACGAATTCCAATAACCCTAGCTTTGTCAATACTAGAGTTATTTCCCCAAACCAATACTTTTCCATCAACAAAAGAAATCATTTCCCCTTTATCTTCTAAACAAGAAATAGAAAGTAAATTCTTTTTCAAACCTAGAACATAGAGAATGTTGTTGAGATGTGGCTTTGATCCATTGTCCAACTTTAATGATGTAGATCTCAAGCCTCTAACAACATAGCTTTTTTTCACCCAATTCCACTGCATGAGAGGATGACTCCTTTGATAGTGTGTGTAGTTTCTTACTTGCAATAGTAATATGTCTTGATGATCCATTATCAATGATCCATGCATTGTCATTAGTAAGAGATCCTATAAGGGAAACCATGAATCCATGACTCTTGACTTTGTTGAATAGGTAGTAGATTATCTTCTTGATCCATCTTCTAGCAGAGTTGAAACCAAATCTTATGTAGTTAACCATAGAGGTAGAATCCATGCCAACAAAGTGATCTTCAACTTCTCTTGACCTTAGCTCCGATACCATGTTGGAAAATCAAGGATATGATATTAGGGTTTGATTCTCCTTTCTTGATAATTACTTGTGAGTGTGTTGCCTTCTTTTACTTCTTATTATCTTATCTTTCATCAAGCAATTATACATACATGAAGATCACAAAACAAGAAACATAATAAATAGGCACATTCCAGGTAAAAGCCCCCTCGAGGGTAAAACCCAGTCAAAGTAATTCTCTTTCAATAATATTCTTTAAGACTCTTCACCCTAGACCAAGACCAGACTTTCCCTCCACACCATATCAGTCTCCAAGATCTTCGACCCCTTCCAGTAACTTTGACTAGGAAATAGTTTCTAGCAGCAGAAAAAGCCTAGGAGACTTTGATCTCCCAAACCAAACCACAAAACAGAGAGAGAGAGACACCAAAAGCTTGATTTTCTTCTTCTCTAGAGACTCCCCCAAGCTCGCACTTATTTGCTCCTTCCTACAGTAGACTTTGCACTTCCCGGCTCTTCTAGAGATATCAAATTTCTTGAGAGAGTGAGTGCTCCAAATGACTTCGACCTCCTTCACTATATAGGCTTCTTGTGGGTCGAATGTGGGTATTTAGGCTGACATGATGTGGAGGACACATAATTCATATTCGACTTGATACAAAACTTGTACATGATCTGAAAGCCTAAGAAGGGACTCTTCAAATGTAAAATGACTCTATAAACTCAATATTAATCCTAGGAGTCCACAATGCAGACTTTGAATAATATAATGATTACCCAAGCATGAAACCTGTACTTTAATATGCCGTTGTTACAATAATAAATATAATTTTCTTTATTCTTTTGACAAGTACATTACATAATGACTCAAATACATTATTGAAGACTGAGTATAGTTACGTTTTCCAACACCCTCTTTATATGAATGTTGCCTCTCTAAAACCATGGAGAGGAGATACCTAGAGGACTTACAACTGTGCATACTTCCTCAACAACCCTTAAGGTGGTTGGAAATATATAATCATGATAAGCTCCAAGAATTGGAGAATTCTTGGTTGAAGCCTTATTTTGTAAAAGAGGAATCCATCAGGCAAGTCCTAGGACAAGTTTGGAACTTCGTTGAGGAGCTTTGGCGAATTTAAAAAATCCATTCAAGTTTTTCTACAACATTTGGTTATAGACAATTAGTGGAGAAAAAAAGGCATCTTTGGGGAAACATGCCAGCCTAATGGAAGCCAAACGTTGGGTTCCTAGTTTTAAAACAAGAATTTCATTGTCAAGCAAATTGGATGGAGGAGGGGCCAGCAAGGGAACATGAAAAGTTGTTGCCTCAGACTTGCATATTTTTGTGGGCTTGTTTGTCTATATTCAAGGTGGTTTCGTGGTTAGAGAACCCTAGAGGAGTGTGTGATTTGGTCCTACAGCACATTTTTGGAGGCACTATAATTGTTTTTGGTGGGATTCTTTCTTATTCAATTGAGGACTATGTCATGACAAAACTCAGCGGAGAAGGCAATGAATTCCATGGATTTTATAGGGATTTGACTAGAGGTTGTAAGGTCTGGGAGACTATGGAAGTGAAAATATTATTTTAATTGATACTAAAATGTGGCCGAGCTTAAAAATGAAAATGGTTTAGTGTAGAAGGACAAGAAAAAACAACAAAAAGAAATGGAGACCTGGTGCACCTCTAGAAAGCAGTTCTATGTTGCCTCACATCTATTGTATCTATTGAAAAACTCTCTTATATGCTTGAAAATGGGAGGAACATGATCAGAACATTATTTTCTTTCCCTTTCTTCTCTTCATCTATGAATTTCATGGCAATTAAAATCATCACTTTCTTCTTTTATTTGAGCATTATATGGAAGGCTTCATGTAGTTGTTTCATAAAGTGCCATAATTCATTTTCAAGGGGTGGTTGTTCAACAAGCCCTAATTAATGAGTCCTACAGGATCCTGTTACAACTAATACTTGAATATATCATTCCAAAATTTCTCCTCCTTCCAGATTGTAAATCATCATATCTTTTCCCAGGGCAAGAATCGGTGAGTGTTTCTGTAAGAAACCTATTTGAGATGCTAGTTAGAGTGTATAGAAAGCTTCAAGTATTAGAAAGGTGCTTCCATAATTGAAGCAAGGTGACAGGGATTCCTGATATGCTTGAAGACTTATTTAACTTCTTAGAATGTGTATATTGTCCAATGGATGGGAGCACCTCAACATTAGATAAGCAGCATTGAATAAATAATTGCAGTGATCCAGATAAATTTTTTTTTTCTTATTTCAAATCAGACCGAGGGGGTTGGAATCAATTTTCCATGTGTAGATATAGTTATTATATATGACCTACATTTCAATACTTTTAGTTATTTATGAGCTCAATCATGATCTTAGAGAATAGTCCAAGACAAACTGGTGATTGTATATTAGTTGATAAGAAAGTGTTATGTTGAGGAGAGAATATTACAGTGGTCAGGAAAAAAGATGGATTTACAGAATTTGGTGATGAATCTTTGTAAAAATGAAATTTTAAAGAATTATCTAGATCACAAATAACCTTTTTGTTTATGTAGATTGCCACAATACCACCAAGTTCATCTCTAGAATTTCCAAGTGAAAATTATTGTGAGGAATTATGTTCTTGTGCAATTACTAATAATGGCAGACAATGTAGAAATGTTGTGAGCATAGTTCATTGTAAAATATCAATGCTTCATTATTTTTGGTAATACGAGACCCCAACCAGATTTCATTAGTTTACTATGTTAACGAAACTGGGTTTCATCAGTATATGAAGTACATATGAGTCAATGACATTCTAATAGCTCATTGCAGGTGTTTGTAACTTTGTATTACCTATTTCTTATATTCAAGAAAAAAGGTCTAGCAAATATAAATTTGATAATAGATAAATGAAGTTGGTGGTCAGCCCTCTTAGAAGTGAGAAGTCTTTTGGAATAGACACTTATTTACAATTGTTGGGTTGTGTTATATTCTTTCCACGACTATCCCACGTAATTAACAGAGGGGTTAGAGGGGGGGTGGAGCCCCCCTTCATTGCGCCAAGTGTGTAGCAGGGGGGGTCACAGGGGGTTTGAGGTGTACCTGTAACCCCACTTTATGGGTTCCGAGGCAGTTCCCCAGAAAATTTTGGTTTTGGACCCTATGTTAGGTTGGGTGGACCCACCTATGGTGGGTCCACCCAACCTAACATAGGGTCCAAAACCAAAATTTTCCAGGGTGCTGCCCCGGACCCCATAAAGTGGGGTTACGGGTACCCCTCAAACCCCCTGTTAACTATGTGGAAAGAATATAACACAACCCAACAATTCATAGAAGGTGCCACAACCTAGTTGGAATCATGTTGAATATTTTGAAGGGGTGGGTAATATCACCACTAATGATAGGAGCATAAGAAATAACATATACAAATGACAAAAAAATGAAAATTATTCCTACTTAATAGCTACATTCATATACTCTCACCCTCTCCAAGACAACTTAGCAATCAACACACCCTTGGGCTTATAATCAGAAAAAGCTATAGATATGCCATGAAATGGTATCAGCAATATAGGGTGCAGGTGGCTAGTAAGGAAGAACTACTCAAGACCATTCATCTCAAAGAGAATAGCGGAAGAAAGAAGGAAAGATGAATCACTCGAGGGCCTGGAGGGTACCTAAAGGCCTCAGAAGAGCAGTAGGAACTCATGGAGCCATAGAATCTAGGAATGTCCCTTTCTAGAAATAAGCCATCCTTGATGTGGTGTCATGAGAACCGAGGGGTTTTTGGGTGCAAAGAAGGGGTTTTGTTGGGCACAGGATCCCCCAAGGAAATTTTTTGGGCTTACAGGCCAAGTTTTGACTAAGTCTGATGTAAAGACTCCATGATTTGTGGGCGCAAAGCACGAAGTTGTAAATGAGTCAAAGGGTTGTCCACCCTCATTTTTTTTATGTAATGTCGACTTGAGAGATCTATCTACGATCTGCGGACCATGTGATTGTATAAATAGAGTGAGTTTCTAAGTTGTAAAGAGACATCTAATATAATGGAAGAATCAATGAGAAGATGAATAATTGAGTCTTAGTAGGAGTGTAAAGTCATGTCTTGGGTCGTAGAGTAGGAGAAGGCTTGCAATTGAGTGCGCAGAGGCCTAGTAGTCCGTAACTGAGTGCACAGACCCCTGCAGCTGAGTGCGCAGGGTGACTCGAGTCTGTAACCATTGGAGAAAATAATAAAGAGAAGTTTCTTATCATTCTATGTATATTTTTCTTGTTTTATGCATTAAAGTATATTGGGTATGAATTGCAAGTTTACTGTTTATTTGTTGCATGAACTTATATGAATGTGTTGAATAAGTGAATATAAGATAAGCATTTATTTACACAAAGTTAACTAACAATCATAAGAAGATAAGTAATATCCACAATGTAACTTAGGGAAGGAGCACAAATCGTTGCCTTAGCAGAGCGAAATCACCTCAGCCCATGATTAGGGTTATGCAAAGGTGATCATAACAGAGTGCAAAGGCCTCGCAGGATAGGGAAGTGTGCAAAGTGACCTGCACGAAGCTATTCCTAGTTGGACTAAGTCGACCCCTCAGACCTCTCAAGGGTGTGGAAACTTGGTTCCAACATCCCCCCATACTGCTTCGAGTGAGACCTCAGTCCACGCTCTGCGAGATGTTGCCGAAAGGGCCAATAGTATAGGGATTTGTTTGGATAATTAACTTTGAACCTAGGTCAGGCACCATCAAGCCAACAAATGGTTTTGTTTTTGGGACTAGAATCTACATAGAGATGTCTAATGTCACATCATTGGAATCCAACTAAGAAGGAGATTGAAGGGTGGTTGGACAGGAAAATTCACGAATTTACAGTGCAGGAGAACAGGAATGCATGACTATCAAAGGAAGAGTGGTTATACTACTACATGTACACATAGATCCAAAAAATTTTCTTCGTGTCTTTCCCTTCTGAGTTGTACAAGTGGATCGCGAAGCTAGCAGACAACCAAGGAAGGTAGAAGCTTGACGGTCCCATTGTGTGGACCCTAGAGTTGATGCACAGATTGGAAGCATCAGAAGATAAGATCACATGCAATGTTGATCACTAGCTTGATCGGATTATAGGAGGCTTCATTACTGAGTTCGCAGTAGATACTTCGGTCAGCTATAGCGAGGTAGAGTGACGCTTTCTCAAAGGACTGCAAAGTAAGTACGTAATGTCCCTGAACACTTGTATTAAAATGCTATTGTGCAAAAAGAGGATTATGCAGCTACATTGATGTTCAGGGCCATGTGAAGTAGGAGAATTTACAGAAACGAAGGAAATGTAGGACTAGAGACTAGCCCCTTGATTTCACCTCCACGAGGGGATGAGGAAGAGCTTGCAAATGTCTCTCCGTGAAGTGCGATTCATTTCATAAGGCAGAGGATTCCATGCATACCACCTCCACCCACACCACTTCCAGTTCACCGTCATCACCCCCATCTTCACCCATACCACCTCCGCCACTACCATGTTTTAATATGGCAAGCTTGATAAAGTTGCTTGTGTTCAAGAAGGGAGTGGGAAATGAAGATTCAGACCAGTTTTGGTTCATTGTAAAAGTTGTATGGGAAGCACAGGGAGCTATTGATGATAATATCAAGAAAGCAACAATGGTTAATTCTCTGTAGGATCACGCGCTGACCTGGTACATCAAGCACTCAAGTGATAATCTGAATGCGGGAATTGTGGTTATCCAAGCTGTGCTAACTAGGGAGTTTAGTAGGTCGAAGTCAGAAGCACAGTTGATCGTTGGGTTCAAAGAGATCACGATGCTACCAAGAGAGACCCCTTAGGAGCTAGATAAGAGGCTAAAGTGCACGATTTGCGAAGCTAACATGACTCTGACAGACGGACAACACTGTGAATGGTTTGTAGCATCATTATTGCCACATTTGAGGAACGCAATGTTGCAACAAAGGTTGACAACTTAGGAAGAAGCTTTAGAGATCACGATGAGGCTACATGAGACCCCCATATAGGATCCTAACTTGGGAGTTCAACAGATCCATGTGTAGTTGAAAAACCTATGCCTTGATATGTAGAGTCTAAAACAGGACAAAACAGTTTGACCGTAAGCACGCGAAGTGGTGTGGTGTCTGAAATGCAAAGGTCAGGGTCATGATAAAGACCACTGCCTGATATTCATGAATTACCTCATTAGAGGGGGACCGATATCATTAATACCAGAAGCGTAAGCAGGACCGAGCACAGTGCCTGCTCTATGGTGCACGATTTGTCAAATAGGAGGAAAACATGCTACAAACAACTACCATTTGCTGCAAAAGTACACACAGAAATCGCAACAGTTGTTCTGTAATTTCTGTAGATTGGTGGGACACGATGAGCGCACATGTAGAAGTTATGAGCTAATGATGGATAGAACTCCCACCTATAGGGTTCAGGCTAAAACACAACCCCTAGACCAGAGCGCAGAGATGGCATGAACCATATTTCAGGGGCGCGGACAAGGCCAAGGTGGAGGAGGACCTAGAAGAGGTCACGGATAGTTGATATGCTATAATTGCAGAAGGCTAGGACATTATGCCCACGATTGTACAAATAAAATGCATCCATCATATCTATATTGTACCTTGTTTGATCATGAGACGAAGGATTGTCTGACGATGATAGCTAGGCTACACTACAAGGGAGCACTACCACCTCCCCTGACTCAGAACCTACAGATGATGAGGTCTGAGCCACGTGAGGATGATCCAAATGTGAATATTGTGCTTCAAAGTGGAATTATGAGGGGATGATAAAGGCAAACAGCCCGAATAAATTACTTGGGTTCGCAAAGCTCCAGCAAGGGAAGCGAAGTTTAGTTTGGAGCACGCTCGAGAAACTTTTATGGAAGCTAAGAAGACCTTCATTGATGCCTCCACTTCAAGAAGAAAAGATAGACTGGAGCTGAAAATGGACCCATTGATGCTCACAGTGTTCCTGGAAATGTGTATGAAGTTACTACGCGACAGTAAGGTAGTAGAGGGATTACAGGAACTCATTAATAGATGCACTGGGACGCACCAGGAGAACCACGTGTAGTCTGGAAGATTTGAAAGCATAAGACTAGAATAGGAAGAGAAATGAGTTTAACCATGTATATTGGAGAATATGAGGTGGAGCAAGTAATCCTGGATCTAGGATCAGACACGAACATTCTGCGAAAGTAGACATGGGAGCGCATGGGGAGACCAATGCTATAGTGGTATCCTATCCAGCTGTGCATGGTGAACCAACAGAAGATAATGCCCCTGGGGTGATTGCAGGGAATCACAGTTGATATTGAAGGAGCAATCGTGCTAGCCGACTTTGAGGTGATAGAGATTGTTGATGACAGAAATCCATACCCAACGCTCTTAGGAATCGATTGGGCCACTGACATGAATGGGGTAATTAACTTGAAGAAGCGCAAGATGATTTTTGAGAAGAAGTCTCTACGTGTAGTGATAACTTTGGACCCTACTGAGGGATCACACTACACTGAGCCAGTTCGCAACTACGAAAGTGATGATGAATTAGACTGCATCTGCACGAGAACAAGACTGGGTAAATCCCACTGCAAACGGACAAATTTCATGGGAACGCAAAAGACCCTGTACTTCAGATTCGGATGAAGAGATAGAGTGATGCAAGAACATATTACATGAGGTAACCACACTTAACTGTAATATGATGACTAGATCACTGTGATGTGTATCAACAAAAGAGTGAGATCTACCTACTTTTGATGGGTTAGGTGAGGTAGATGTTTTCTTGGATAGATTTGAAAGGGAGGTGCCAGAGAAACAATGTTTTGAAGCCTTGAATTGGGTATTGTGTACTACGCCTATGAGGTGGTGGGGTATGCACAAAGGGAACATTGATGACTGGCACACATGTAGAAGGATGATGTGCACATAGTTTGGGAAGCATATAGGGTGGTCGACAGCTAGATACAATGGTTGGAATGGTCCACATGTGCATCTATCTAGATGGGTATAGACCTATGGTAAACAACCTACGCAGATCCACATGAACTTCACGATGGGAAATATGGAAAATAAGCATGTGTTGGGGGGGAGGGGGGGGAAGCGTGAACAAATCCTCGAGTTGGAACGACAAAGTGTGGAAAGAACAAGCATGCAGATGGCTTTCCACACGGAAGCCTATAACGAAGTATGCGAAGCACTGAACAAGGTATGTAATGCACAGTGAAGCAATTGGGACATGCATGCACCAGTAGTCCTATGGGCTTATAGGATGACGTGCAAGAAACTAACAGGACATCCACCTTCTAGGCTAGTTTGTGAAGTGAATGTTGTACTTCTGATGGAGTATCAAAGGCCTATTCTAGGCATAGCAACACCTACAGATAGGAAGGGTCACGGAGCCCTGGAAGAAGGGATCACGCAGCTTGAAGAGATTTTAGAGGAACATCTAGGACCTGATTATGAGATTAAACAAGGTGATCTTAGGCTCCAAAAACTCATGGATGAGAAAGTTCAGTTGAGGGAGAAAAGCACTAGGGTGGAAGAAGAAGTCAAGAAGTTTGAGGAAGGAATAGAGAAGGACTTTCTTCTTAAAAAGACTACGGTGATAAAAAGGGATGCGCACGATTACATTGATAAATTTAGAGACTATCGCCAAGATTTGATCAATTTGATGCCTTGAATTGGACCACATATTACTAAAAGGATCACATATGGTGGTACGATGCAAACAACAAAGTGCACAATGTAGGTAGTAAATTTAAAAGGCGAACTTTTCCAAGGAAAAGTAAATGATGATTAAGTAAAGTCATATACAGGTGGCGTGACAACCTAACTAACCATGGGAAGCATAGTCTCAGTGCTCTAGGAAATTAAAAGGAGGTGCGGGACTATAAACTACCCCACCCGAGAGTTTCGCGATGATAGGACTGCATGTAGGAGCGAAGTATCACGAGGTTTGCGATAGCTTATGGGTAGCTATACTGCCCCGCGGGTTGGCTGGAAAGTCACTATTCATGATGTGATGCTTAATTTGAGACCAAATGGAGTGGGTGGCAGGCATTTAAAGAGAGATTTATGGGAAAGATTTGGGAAAGCCTGCCTCCAAGGAAGCATTAATAGACCAGATTTGGGGGCAACAATCGAATTCAAATTCAAAAGGCACTATAAATTACAAAGGGTTGCCCTACAAACAACACCTGGTCATTTGAGAGTTGAGATGCCGTGTGCCCGCAGTATTCTAAACTGAGACCTGTTTAACCTACTAAGAGTGTTGATTAAGCACCTGGTTAAGCACTTGAGAGATTTCTAAATGAACAAAATGGTAGCATCAAAAGAAGCAAGGAAAACGAAGAAATGAACGCTGAAAAGGCCGTGCATGCCATAACAGTAGAAGATGCTCCAGAGAGCATCGAGATAGTTGCGGAAATAAATAAATCATCGTGCATGTTGAGACCTGAAAAATATAAGAAACCCATGATTCTGGTGCGTGTGTCCCCTCGAAAACCTGCTATGAATAAAGTTGACCATGGAAGAAAAGGGGGAAGAGGTTAATTTGGAAACCGATGAGGAGGAGGAAGACCTTGAGGAAATCCTGATAGAGGTTGAGGACGAAGACATGGAGGAGGAAATCGAGGTCATGGACCCTCTAACCAGGCTGCCCACCTATTTTACCCCACGGAAGGGGAAGACAAAGGTGCCCAAGGACTTGGATGACAGTAAAAGCCCTTTGCAGACTTCGTTGTTACCCGATGATATCATTTTTGAAGGAGTGCACCTAGGACGGGTGTCAAGTCTGAAGTTTGAATATTGGGATCTCGCTGACCATGAGAAATTCCCTCACTTAGCAACCATGAAACTCATGAATCTGAAGAAACACACCGCGATGGGATTCATAGAGTTGGAGACACGCAAGTTGTTCCATGGAGTCGAAAAGGCAGGGTTGTTGAACCTACTATGGGTTCCGCATTACCATCGCGCCACAATAACTATCTTCGTCACCATGGATCTGCTCTACCTGGTGCATTATGGGTGTTTGTGGCTGCAGGAACCCATCCCCATCACCGACCACCTAATCCATAGAATTACCTAAGTCCCTTGTAAAGAAGTAGACCCGGTAGACATTTCAGACGGTAAAGGTAGTGATTTGGCCATTGTGGAGGCTATGAAAAGGAAATATAAGCTGGAGAAGAAAAAGAGGGGCTACATGATCTCCAGTATCAACAACAAGGCATTCAGAGTGGTGATTCAAATACTTGTGGGTAAGGTCATGCGTAAGTGTCACGCGGATGAGGTGCATGTGCCAGTGGTTGCACTTGCCGAGAAGTGTGCAGAGGGGGTCCAATTTAACTAATCTGAATACTTGTGCAAAGAGTTCCTAGAGAATTACTGCGAGGCACGGGAATAGGGGAAAACCTTCCACTATTCGCGACTTCTGTTATCCATGGTGTTAGTGACTAGAGAATTTCCTGAGGACAGCCAGTTCCCCACAATTTTGAGGGATCTTCCAAAGGCCACAAAGTACGCTTTGTTGTGGGCCACTAAAGACGCGCATAAGATCCGAGATAGTAAAATATTTTGGGTGTTTATGGAGATGAACATCAGAATGGGGATTAACTGCAAGCTGTGGCTATCACCCACTTTCTATAATAACTTACAAAGCTTTGCAAATTTTAAGGCGGACTTCCATCACGTCTACATCAGGGTGCACAAGGACCCTGCAAAGAAGTGGAATGAACTACCATACATGGCCATGGATGATGTTATCTTCAATGTACTTGAGGCGTCGCTGCTTAAGTGGCACACTTTAGCCACCTCCATAGTGGAAGTAGACAAGTCTACTGCATAGAAAAAGAAGGAGGAAGAAAAACTGCGGGTGGCACAGTTGGCAAAGAAGAGAAGAAAAGAGGCAGTAGTAACAAAGGTGCAGGAGGCACAGGACGCTGCGAAGGCAGCTACAGAATAGCATAAGGCTGCCAAAAAAGTGTAGAAGGTAGCATAAAAGGAGAGCAAGGGCTAGAAGTAGCCTTCACCTGAGTAGGAACAAGAGATGGAGACAGAGGAGGGTGGCGTGGACCCACAAATAGCATTGACATAGTTAAAGCACCAGTGCCCGAGAGAGCTGGTGGAGCCGCGAAAGAAGTCAAAAGCATCTAAGACTTATTTCAACCCAATCACTCTCACTGAGGGGGATCTTCATGAAATAGGGGAGATGGTGTGTGATGTCACCACAGAGGCCCTCCAATAGTTCACAGAGGGGAATCAGATTGTGTTAGGGACCCTCCAGGCACAGATTCAATAGTTGCAGGGGCGCACTCCTTAGGCTGGTACTCTCTCGACCAGCTTTGAGGTAGGAATAGCCACAACCAAGGAAATATTTCATGCTCACACGACCAACACAATAATGTTGCTAGAGGGGGCATTAGTTACAGCAAACGAGGTCAACAGGCCTACGGTCAGTGCATTAAAGGGAATAGAGATCAACATGGTTGCACTCACTTGGGAGAGGCTCTATGTTCTACAACATGGAGTTATTGCAGAACTGCGGGATAGGGAGAACCACGCACTGTAGGTGTTGATTGAACAAAGGATCAACATGGAGCAGTTGAGCTTGTAGTGTGGCGAGGTCATGTCCCAAAATAAGCAGATAGTGCAGGTACTTGAAGAAGCCTTCCAGATGGTCCCTGAGTTAGCCATCCCAGCAGAGGCACGCATCCAAAGGTTAGTAGCAGGGGTGTGCGAGGTACGAGAAGAGATGGCTCAGGTTCAGCTGGATTTGAACCTCCAGATAGCAGAGCTGTGATTGAAGGCACAACCATCAACTTCTCCAGAGGTGAGAGAACAATGTGCATGTGCCATCACCACCAACATAGAATAGATCAGTAGTGCAGTAAAGGACTGCACCAAAATGTTGGAAGAATCATAGTAGGTTCTCACCGCTCTACAGGAGGACCCGAACATACAGCGCTTGGAGACAGAAGTGCATGAGATGCAGCAACAATAACACAAAGGCTCGTGCAGATGCAATAGGACAAGGCACTTAAGGAGCAGGTAGACGCAGCGCGGCACATAGAAGAAGTTTTGAAGGCATGCATCCAACCATGGATTGATGAGGCCTTCGTCATCATAGCATCAATTGAGGGCAATCTCATGCAAATGCAAGGGACGCAGGAGTCGATACAGGGAAGTAGTTCAGACACCACAGTCTCTGAACAACGTGTCCAGGAGATACAACAGGCAGCTTCTTAGTGCGTTTCTGAACTTGCAGTGGTTCGAGTAGAGTTGGGAGGTCTCTACGTGAAGATCTCCGCACCAACAGAGTGACTCGAGGGTGAGTCACGATGTTTGTGTTGGGATCCTGTTGGGTGCGGGATCCCCCAAGGCAAGTTTTGGGGCTTAGAGCCCAAGTTTTGACTAAGACTAATGTAAAGACTCTGCAATTTGTGGACACGGAGCGCGAAGTTGTAGTTGAGTCAGAGGGTTGTCTGCCCTCATTTTCGTTATGATTGGCTTGAGAGATCTACCCATGGTCATCGGACCATGGGATTGTATAAATAGAGCAAGGATCTAAGTTGTAAAGATACATCTAATCTAATGGAAGAATCGATGAGAAGATGAAGAATTGAGTCTTAGTAGAAGTGTAAAGTCATGTCTTGGGTCGTAAAGTAGGAGAAGGTTGTGCAGCTGAGTGCGTAGAGGCCTAGCAGTCTGCAGCTAAGTGCATGGACCCCTGCAGCTGAGTGCGTAGGGTGAGTCAAGTATGTAACTATTGGAGAAAATAATAAAAAGAAGTTCCTTATCATTCTGTGTATCTTTTTCTTGTTTTATGCATTAAAGTATAATGGGTATGATTTCAAGTTTATCGTTTATTTGTTGAGTGAACTTTTATGAATGTGTTGAATAAGAAAATATAAGAGAAGCATCTATTTATGCAAAGTTAACTAACAATTATAAGAATATAAGTAAGATCCACAGTGTAACTTAGGGAAGGAGCACATATTGTTGCCTTAGCAGCGCAAAATCACCTCAGTCCATGATTAGGGCTGCGTGAAGGTGATCGTAATAGAGCACGAAGGCCTCGCAAGACAGGGAAGTGTGTGAAGTGACCTATGAAAAGATATTCCTATTTGGACTAAGTTGGGCCCTCAAACATATTAAGGGTGCGGAAACTTGGTTCCAACATCCCCCCATACTGCTTCGAGTGAGACCTCAGTCTGCGCTTTGCGGGCTGTTGCCAAAAGGGCTAGTAGTACAGGGATTTGTTTGGCTAATTAACTCCAAACTTGGGTTAGGCCCCATCAAGCCAACAGGTGCACCACATGAATGCAGGCTAATAGGGGGCGTGAGTCTATAGGTTGGAAGCCATTGGCATTAGGGACTTGGCCAGTTGAGGGTACTAGGAACAAGAAGAATACTTATACAAATAATTATTTGCTTCCTTCTCTTGTGTCATGAATATATGTGCTTCACTTATGAATTACCATTCTTATCTATACAATACTTGTTGTATATACATGATTATAATATACTTGTTTATTTTGTGAATGTTGTAGGTGTATGTTGAATAGCTAAAACCTTAGATGTAGTTCAAGGCATTCGAAGGAACATTATTGAACATGAAGAGAATTAAATTTCAGATGCAAGGAATACTAGTGACTTAGTAGTATGTTCAATTTGCTAAAACAAAAGCAACATTGGGAACGGTTTTATTTTAAAGGTGAGGAGAATGTAACACCCATAGTTCCATCCCTGAATGATTAATGTAATAACCATGTATAATATGAGTTAGCTGGTGAGCCCAAGACTCATTGAGGCTGTCAGGTCCCTATACTACTAGTCTAACCCCTTATTGTTATTAGTACAACCCCCTTACTATATTGTTGTGCCCATGTAGTCCCCATATTGTTATTATTGTTCCCTTACATCATTATTGTTATGTTAGCTATGATTATATTATGACCCCTTAGACTCCTATATATAGAAAGGAGTTTTTGTCATTTGTATCATCCAAGAATTAATCATTTGTGTAATGTAAAGGAGGTTTCCCCCTTGAATAGGCTTATTTCTAAGGCGTTCATCTATCTTTTCTATCTTTTTGTGAGCTGGTTTCATAACATTTGGTATCAGAGCCTTGGATTCTAGGGTTTCGCTGCTCCAAACAGGTCATCGTTAAATGTTCACTAAAACCTTTTTTTAGCAACATTTTAGAAGCTAAGAACAAAACCCATTTGCAATGAAATTGTTCTAAACCTCAAGTCTAAATTTCAAATCTTGTCGCACTATATTTTTGGAGATATGATCTCAGGAATTTAGGTTTTTTGTAAGCTCCAAAAATAAATTTCAAACAGGTCATCATGGATGTTTCTCTATAATTTGTTTTCTACGAAGGTTCGGACTCGAAAATTAAAACCCATTTGAGCCACAATCATAGTGCAGCTTGGTCCCAAATCTTAGATCTGTTTTCACTATATTTTTAGAGATACAATTCAATACATTCAGGGTTTCTACAGGCTCCCGAATTACATACCCAACAGGTGACCTGGGGAAAATAGTCATAACTCTTGCTCAAAGAATCTGATTCAAAGTTCACAAAAAGTGACAGAAAGAAGACAGACTATATCTTGTTGGGAGTTAGTTTTATAACCTAAGGTGTAAACAGTGACATGTGGCACATCGTACAAATTTTCTCTACTAAACTAGTTTATAATTAGGTTATCACGAGAGATTGGACATAACCCTTTCTTTAGGAATTCAATTACAATCGGACTTGTAGGGGTAGAAAGAGGACTCAGAGGGTTACTGCAAGACCCAATTTCAAAACTTGGAGATCACCTTTTCAAGATCGAACTCCTAAAATCAAGAAAAGGTGATATGAGGAAGTTTGATGGCAAGGATTTGGTAAATTGGAAACTATAGATGGAGCAATATTTTGATCTACATGAGGTGAAACTATTACAAAAGGTACGTATTTCATCTTCATATTTAGAAATAGATCAATTTTTATGGTATAAAGGGATTTGTTCTCATAAACCACTTGTTATGTGGTCAATTTTCACGAAGGAAATGATAGCACATTATGACGATACAAAGAGAAACGCCTTCTTTATCCAATTGATAAATCTCAAACAAAAGTGTACAATGGCAGAGCACATTAAGGACTTTCAAAAATTGAATACAAGGGAAAATGATATTCCATATATGGAGAGGATTGATGTCTCGATAGGGATTTAAAGGATAACATTCAACATGAGGTTCATCATTGGGAACCTGATTCATTGGAGAGGGCAATCAAGTTGGCAAGAAAAGTGGAAAGCAAAACTATGGAAACAAGGAAGTCTAACCCTCACAACTATAAAGATGGAAGCGTTGTTTCTCCTAATATTCCACAACCTACAAGGTTGACGCCACAACGATTGGAAGAAAAAAGAAAAAAAGGGCTTTGTTACAATTGTTATAAAAAATACACTAATGGTCATAAGTGTGCTGAGAAGAAATTATTTTACATAGATTATGAAGAGGAGGAAGAAAAGCATCAAGAAACATCAAAAGAAGAGGATATACATTAGGAACCAACCCCAGAGAAAGAAGAAATTATTCCAACCATATCTTGTAAAGCATTGGTAAGAATTACCACTCCGCAAATTCTCAATATAGAAGGACATATCAAGAATAAAAAGGTTCAAGAAGTGAAAGATGACATCGAGAAAGAAGAAATGAATCCAACCATATCTTGTAATGCATCGGCCGAAATTACCACTCCTCAAACTATCAATATAGAAGGACATATAAAGAAGAAAACTATTCAAGAAGTGAAAGATCACATCGAGCATCAAGAAATGAATCCGACCATATCTTGTAATGAATTGGAAGAAATTACCACTCCTCAAACTCTCAAGGTAGAAGGACATATCAAGAAGAAAAAGATTCAAGAACTGAAAGATCACATTGAGCATCAACAACAAGTTCTCCAAATTTTAAAGGATAATGCCACTTTGGTGCAGAATCGAATGAAACGAAAGGAAAATCAACATTGCAGTGAAAGAAGTTTTGATGTAGGCGATTGGGTATTTTTACGGCTACATCTCAAGCAAGCTATTTATGAGAAGGAAATGTTGGCAATACTACTTGCACTTAAGAAATGGAAACCTTACCTAATGGGAAGACACTTCAAGGTAAAAATGGATCATGATAGTCTTAAATAATTTTTAGAACAAAGATTATTTTTAGAAGAACAGAAAAAATGGGTCACAAATATGTTGGGTTATGACTTTGAAATCATCTACAAAAAAGGGAATAAAAATGTTGTTGCATATGCACTCTCAAGAAAAGATGAGGATGTGGAAGCATTGTTTTGTGCTATTTCTATTATCCAACCAGATTGGATAAACAAGAAAGGGATGAATGGAAGAAGGACGAAGAAGTGTGGCCACTCATTCAAAAGTTGCAGAAGATCCCAGTTCAAGAAATATTTCCAGAACTTGACGAGGAAGGAAAAATCATATTGGAACATGGAGCACTCACAGAAACAAGAACTCGACAGCTACGAAATCAATCAATTTCAGAGTATCTCATAAAATGGAAGAACTTACCTTCTGAAGATTCCACATGGGAGGACAAGAATTTTATACAGAACCATCAAGAACTACTCAAGCGTTGAGGACAACACTTTTTGAAGGAGAGGGGCATGTTAGATCCCTATACTACTAGTGTAACCCCTTATTTTTATTAGTACAACCCCCTTATTATATTGGTGTGCCCATGTAGTCCCCATATTGCTATTATTGTGCCCCATAGAAGCCCACTATTGTTATTATTGTGCCCTTACATTATTATTGTTATGTCGACTCTGTTATATTATGACCCCTTAGACTCCTATATATAGAAAGGAGGTCTTGTCATTTGTATCATCTAAGAATTGTTCATTTGTGTAATGTAAAGGAGGTTGCCCCCTCGAAGAGGCTTATATCTAAGATGTTGATCTATCTTTTCTATCTTTTTGTGAGCTGGTTTCATAACATACATAATGCAACCTACAATGTAACCCTGAAGTGTGACCATCCCCAGATCGCAGGTCACATAATTGTATTGGTTCCATAATTACAACTCCACATTCAACTGTAGTTGCAATTAGCTGATTCCATGAGGTCATAGGTTGTTGTTAGGTCATCACTTTCCAAAAATGCAACCTACCCTAACCCTTGGACCTACAAATTCTGTTTACACTCAAATTTTCTAAGGAACAAAGCCAATGGGACTAGCTCCCATGTGCCAAAGGAAACTATAATGAGGGACTTTCCCATGTTCCTTATTTCAAGAAGTGCCTAAAGCTTAAGTGTCATGTAATGATTGCCATTTATTCTCCTTAGTTAAGTTGCTACATACATAGATTTGGCTATGGATTGAAAAGATACACAAAAGAATTATGGAGTAGATTTATATGTAAGAGCAGGTGAAGCTTTATGCGTGAAGACGATTCAAAGGTATGTTGGCAGATTTAAAGGGTAGGTTAAATGTTGTTAGCATGTTGCAATGACCAAAGACATGTATCTTATGTCAAACATATAAGTGGTTTCTCCCATTCATTTTGGTAACAACAAAACAAATATTTGAAGGCTTCACCATATCATACAATGCACACAAACATGAACATATTACAAGAATATAAAGTCAACTTAATATAACAATATCATAATGACGCATGCATCAGAAGCATGCAAGGTGGGTGTTTAAATAGACAAAGCCAAGTACATTACAAAAGATTTTGATCCTTGTATTAGAGAAGACCATGAATGTACACTGAAATGAAGGGATACCAAGATAACACATCGCTTAGTAAAATGAATATGAACCCCTTGAAAAATTGAGAATGACCACCATGACACAGGGTGGAGGATGACCAAGTCAATTTATTGATGATCGCGAAATGGTTTCTTGCTACCCTTCCTGGACACGTGATCTTAATTGAAATATCAATCCATGAACATGAGGCACAATGAAAACTGACATAAAATTTGCATATAACTATTGATGACAAATGTCATTGCAAGCAAATGGTCATTCAATTACCAAATGAACATTTCCACCTCATGCATAAACCCGTGAAAATATCCATATTGTTACAACAATATTGGAAACTAGTATTATAGGGCTTCCTAGAACCCCCTGCATTGACCTACTCATAAATTATATTTTTCCATAATATAAATATTTCTCATCACAAGGCCAACAACTATGCTGAGACTGATTTGGAAATGTAATTGTCATTGGACACGAGAATAGTGAAGAAGGTGTTAGGTAATGAGGGTAAGAAAAAGGTCATAGTAGGTGACTGCTCACCCATTGCTAAAGCTCCTTTCTGCTCTATTTGATGGGTTTGTGGGTTGGGTTTGGGTGGGGGGGGGGGGGGGGGTTATCACTTGAGTAGAGTACTAGCATTAGATGCTTGATTTGTGCTTGAGAGCTAGAGGCACTCAACTCTTGGTAGCTAGTAAGGTGAGATGTGGTGAGGCTAGGTTTTTGCATTTGATAATGATATGAGCATCCCATGTTCCATTGGTAGGCTTTGATGAATTGCAAAATATGTATTTGCATTTGCAACAACATTAATAAGAAGTTATTTGCTTTCAATATGGATTCCTGTGCATCTTTATGATGGTTGTATTGGATTTCTTGTATTTATATCATGTTGTATGTGTGATTTCATGTGGGAATATGTTAATGAACTCTTTCCTAACTTATAACTTTAATGGTTGCTTTGAATCTATGCTTACTTATTCCACACCATGCCAGTGACCTATTTGTGGACTAATTTTCAATTAACCTTTGACATGTTCTTGTTCATGTATATCTGAGGTGGTTTTGGCTCAATGATCAATCTCATGGAATACTTATTCTTATTGTTTTTGTAGCTTTCTTGTATCTCTTTATTTAGTTTGTCAATCTTGATCTGACTTTGTCCCATTGTCTGGGAATTTCATTCTTTCCCTCACTCTGACATATTTTCATTTGACAGCTAAGAGTGAAACATTCATGTTGTAGCAACCTAGGGTTAAATTTACATGTAAATGAATAATGTATGGACATTATAAAATAAAAAATCAAACCAAGGTCATGGGACACATATTCCAAGCTAAACGAGGGGAAATCATTACATTGGGATCCACTTATTGTTAATTATTTTTTGGCTATGGAAATTGGCATTGACAAGAGGCAAAAGGAAATAAATGGAAAATTAATTTTATAGGCCAACAAGGACATGAGGCAAAATGAAAAAGAAAGAAAGGAAAATGAAATTAATTTCACTCCATCAAGTGGGGAAGAGGAAGAGACAAGAAAAGGATAAAAAAATTAAAAGAATATGCATGCAAGGAAAAATGAAGTAAAAGAAAAAGAAAAGAAATTTGGACATAGAACACTCTAGAATTCTCTTTGGGAAAGGAGAGGAAGGAGAGACATAACACTACAAAAAGAGAGAACACAACACTAAGACCCAAGCAAGAGACAAGTAAGGAAGGAAAGAAGTGCAAGAGGAATTCAAGTGGCAACCAAGAGTAAGATTGAATAACAACTAGCAAGAGCAGAAAAGAACAAAGAAAAGGAGAATCCAACAAGAGATTTTTGGCAAGTAACAATGTGCATGTTGATTATCTTTTTTGAATTTGAATGCATGGTTCATGCATTGGTTTATTGATCATATTTTTTGTCATTGGCATGGAGATTTTCCTAGATTGATAGCCATGTACAACCTTGTCTCATGCCATTTCCTGGATAGCTATGATGTAGTGGGTTCCCTGTTTGGTTGAGCTTTGGATGCCAATAGATTTTGGATCCTAGTGAGGTGGCCTTAGGAAAATACAAAGGGTTGAGCGTGGAGATGGTTTTATCCTGGTAATCCCTTGACAGGTGGGTGGAGACAGGGAAAATTCTTTAGGGATGGTGAAGAAATTCTGAGGCATCCAAGCTTGTATGGGTTTTGGTGATTTCTGGACTTGACTTAGGTAAAATTACTATGCCTTGAGGATGGAGGTGGTTTTCATTTGGATTCCTTGTTTGTTTATGTTTTGGTTTATCCCATGTAATCCCAAATTTAGGCTTGGAATATGGCACGGGGGTGATTGGTTGGAAATAAAGAATTGGTTCAGGCCAATCTATGGTCGGGTGGAACGTGGAAGTCCTTAAGTTGGTTGGTACTATGCATATGTCAATATGTGTTGTTATTTAATGATCTCAATGAGTAAAAGTTTTGTTTTAATGTGTTGACTATGTGACTAGTTTTTCATAGCTATTACTGGTTAAGTATGTTACATTCATAGTGTATTTATTTCTATATGAAGTTCTCTTGTTATTGATTTGTTTCATCGTTTGACAAGATCTTAGATAATTTATATGGATGCATGAGCTAACCCGTGGTTGTTGCAGTTAGTATGAGAGGGAAACAAGCCTTCTTGATGAACAATTGATGAAACTAATGTAAACAATGAACAAACTATGCATTCATGGTCTACAAGTACCATAGTCACAAAGTGTTTGTATAAATGAATGATATGTGCTGGGAAAGTATGAGCCACAATAAAGCCTAAGAGTAGAGTAGGAATACTTACACACATTGTTGACAGAGTTCTGGAAAAGTTTGGGTAGTTGGTTTGAATGTTGGCCCTAAAATTTTGGAGCAAGGTCCATGGCCACAATGTTTGAATTGGGTAAACTTAGCTACAACCGCACTGAGGATGGGTTATGCATGTGGTTGGAAGCCTCTAGTTGCACTCACAGGCCTGCATGCATGCAAATGGGAAGTAAATTGGGTAAAGGAGTGGTCTAAGCTCAGGGAACATGATCACCAGGTAGAGTTAGGTTGAAAGCAGTGTAATCAAGTGTCTTTGGGTGTTTGTAGTAAATTCTGAACATATGGACCCCATTTCCATTATTTCATCTTTGAAGTTGTGTCATGCATAGTAACTCTCAACTCATTTTTACCTTGGTAGGCATATACAAGTGGGTGAATGTTGGGTGGGTTGTTACACATGGTGGCAGTCAGGCCCACATACTAGATGGGGCTCCTATCCCAAACAGTGTGAGGTCTAATTGGGACTTCATGTCGAGGAGACCCCCTAGCTGTTGGCGGCATCCAACACCATCAAAAAATGGAAAAATATGGAGGAACATTGATGCAAATTTGAAAAAGGATTCTAGTTTGAATCAAGAGTATTGTTATTCTCTAAATATGAATTTTCTATTAATTAACATGTTTAATAAAATTACTAAAGAAATGAAATAGTGGATGCAGGCACATGGATCATGCTTGCTGGACAACATAGGTATGGGCCTAATGAGGATGTACAAAGTATTATAGAAATTTTATGAAGGGTTGGAGTAGTGTTCATATCTCCACATGTTAGTAATTCAACCATAGCATGGGTTGACAGTGTGAATAATTTTTACCTTGAAGTTGCGCTAGAGTAGACCTTGGAATCGACCACTCATGAGAAACAACTGAGGGGTGAAAATTGAGGTGAACGAGACTTAATTATTAGTAAACATTAGTCTTTCAACTACGGAAACTCTACAAGTTGACCATTGTCTCCATTATTGCATAATTGTTTCTCCTCAACTAAATCACGATGCTTGAAGGGAAAGAAATTGTAGCACCCTTAGAATGACATGAGCTAATTTTTGAAGGGAATAATTGTCATAGAACCCTTGGTATCATTGGGTAAAAAGAAAATGAGACTTAATTGGTTAAAACAAATCTTCCTAAGAAAAATTGAAAGTATATGACTTATATATGGAAAACAACACTAATTGAGTAACTAGACTTAAATTAAAATTAAAATTTGTTTGAAGACTATAGATGAAAAGGAAATTATAACATTGCATTAGTAAACTTGGCTTAAAAATAAATTAAAGGAATGATTTATTTTTAATTAATTTTTTTTTAGTAAACATTATGTTGAACACCTCTTTAGCATTAAAAGAAAATGTCTTCACTTGAAACAAAGAAATTAAATCATATTGATAATACTCAACACAAAGGATGTGCATTAAAATAATTTATGCTAATTATTTGAAATGAGAAAATAAATTCATGAGAACTATCCATAACATAGGAATATTAGGAAAACAACTCTAGCAAGAATTTGAAATAAGAAAAAAGGTAAAGGAAATTAGAGTCAAGTGATGACAACTTGTAGTTAACTAGAAGGTGGAACTCCCTAACTAGTGCTAATCTAAGAAACTTGAAAGAGATCAAAGATACAATTAAGTGTAAAAATAGGAAACAAGACATAGGTGAGTAAAAATAGTTATTTTTAAAAATTTAAAAAGACAAATTACATGAGCACATGCATATGAACATGGCACATGTGATGATGGATATTAAAAATTTGGAAATGAGAAAAATCCTAATATTGCATGAAAGGACAAGTTACAACAACTAAGTCTATTATAAAAGAAGGTTTAGACTTGAGGAAAACTACTTATCATGCACTCTAAAGCCAGATGGTTATCCTAATGTCAATGAGATTTCTTATGTAATTGAGTTAATGATTATTGGAAGTTTGACTTGTAGAATTTTGAAAGAGAGGGAACCTCTTGGAAAGTTTACTCTCTTCTACAACTTCTAGTGAGTCTAATTTCATTCATACAACCCCATTACAACTTGGGGGTCCAAGGAGAAGGAGAGTACCCACAAAGTAGGTAGGAAGGTTCACTGGTGAGTTTGGAAAGAATTGTGAAGATTTGGTAGTTGCAAGGACTATGGTAAGTTGACTTAAAATCTTGAGACTTTGTTAACTTCTCTTCCCGTGAACAATGAATTAAGGTTAAAATTTGTTGTCAATAAATACTTATTGTTATTAAATTGTAATTTTATATGTTTGTTATTGAGTTTTTGATTTCATTGCATAAAGTGTGGTATAGTACTTAATATCTAAAAATGATATGTGGTTTTATTAATTAACTAAAATTTAAATAAAATAATGACCCAATAAGATCTAAAGGATGATTAATAAAACCATGTGAGCCATTCTTACAACAACTATGTATGGAGAAATTATGATATCTATGGATATTTTATTTTAATCATGTAAATAATTGAATGGGAAGTTAATTAAGCAAGTTTGTAGATAACGTAAAGTTACAAATGATGGAATTATGGATTTTTCATAGCATTATGTAGTATCTTGTTGAGTATATAAAACAAAAACCTATTTGACCCTTTAATTGCAAAATTTTTGTTGATTGATTTGTACAACATAGCCCAGAAATACCTATGCACCTTTTCATTAGACATAGGTCACTTGAAGCACTTTGTCATCTTTTCATATAATGCCTTTTAACCTTTTCCAACTCTATCCATCCTTCCTGCATTTCAAATGATCTTCAAGAAGGATATATCTCATCAAGGAGGTTAGATATATCCATATACTCAAATACATATGTAGGAAGTATAATAATAATCAAATCCATAGGTCTATTCAAAATTTAAAGGCATCATAAGTCAATAAATACTTATCTTCAATGAGAGGTGATCCTCTCCCTCTTGAACCAACCTTCAAGAGCCATCAATGTCCATGGTCCATATACTGATGTTGCCTTCGATTATCCAACTAGGTCTACTAGGGATTATCCCATATAGGGCATCATCAAATCTTTGTCAAATGCTTGAGCATCTTCACATTGACCAGCTAGGTTCCATATCTCATATTTTTTCCATAAACCAGGGTTTTGTCTTCAACCCTAACCTCATAGAATCCATCAAACCCTAATAATCAAGTTTCCTAGGGTTTTCTTCAAATGCTAGAATTATTTTAGGTCTCCATCATCCTCTTCTTTCTTCCATCTAAGGTGTCATCATCAGGGTGATCTCCATGGATTTTCTTCAGCCCAACTTTGATACCATGTTAATTTATCATAGGACTACATTGTTCTTTTCTTTGATAATTGCATTTCTTCATTAATACATTAAGTTCACCCCATATCATCATTACATTATTCAAATCTACACCATTATTCATCATCATATGCAATTATATATAAAGAAAAACATCATCATAATCATCAATGCAACGGAACATAAAGGAACAATAGAAGAAAATCATGCACACATATAGAGACACCAAGATTGGTCCGAGACCATGACAAAACCCACTATGGGGAAAACCCTTGCAAATCTTCTTCTTCTTCGATCGTCATCAAATGTTTAAAAAAAGAGTACAATTATCCATCACTTTATCTCTACAACCAAACAACTATGATATCCATGAAACATATCTAATAATGCTTATAATCAAAACCCTGATTCTGAGGATTGTAAAGTGTTGTCACTCTTGTCGTCAACTGCTAGATATTGCTGAACAATGTTGTCACTGAGCGGAATCTTTGGAATATATAAATCTCATCTATGAGTCCTGGACGCAGTGAGGAGGAGTTGTGTGAGTGTCTATAGCAGATTTGGACGCTCTCTACATAATTGGATGACTGCGTCCGGAACAGATCTGGACACTCCCAGGTGAACTGGATGAGGGCATTCAGGGTCAAACATACCCATATCTGCTTCAAGCCATGGGCGCTCTTATAAGCTTGCTGTGTGAGCATCTATTGTACCCCGGACGCT
Source organism: Pinus taeda (assembly GCA_000404065.3). NCBI lineage: Eukaryota > Viridiplantae > Streptophyta > Pinopsida > Pinales > Pinaceae > Pinus > Pinus taeda. The sequence goes on from APFE030879898.1 coordinate 125,880, forward strand.
CTCAGGACTGCTTCGCGCAAGCGTCAGGGGACTAATATAACCCGATCTATCTCTGAAACCGTGGATGCTCCCATAACTCACCGTGTCAGCGTCCAAGGCTCCCTGGAAACTGTCAGGACCTCTGTGTGCCAGCATCTAGGGACTAAAATTTCTAGTTCTGTTCTAGTGTCCATGTTCCAGAAAACCCTAGATTAGTGCGAGCTTCGACGTTGAGATTTTAGATCCTTGGGCAAACTTTCCTCCAATAGACCTATGTAAACCAAGGCAATAAGAGAAGAGAAGAGAAGATGGCTTAATCAATATGTCCAAATGAGCTTGAGGTCTCTTCTATTTATAGGCTTTTGCGAGGGTCCACTTGGAGTTGAGGTCGACTTGCCCAATTTAACATGTGCTTAGGGCCAACCTAACCCAATATACGTGAATGAATAAATAAATTCAAAAACCAACTTTTGATTGTCCAAATAAGGTGATCTTTAGGTTGATTTTGGTCCTCTCGAAAAGAGGAATTTAATGCAATCATCATCTCGGTCATCTGAGCTGTCCAAGGTGGAATTTGAATTCAACTGCAAAATTTAACACTAACCCCTACAATTCATATAGACATAAGGAAAGTTGTAGAATGACTGCCATCAGAAATGGTCCACATATCTGCAACAGTTCCATTTGAACATTAAGTATAAGAAGGGAAACACCAATAATGTTGTAGATTGCCTTAGCTAGCTGCTGATTATGGCACTAACCACTTTTCTCAACTCTTGTGGGCACGAGACTTTGAGATGGCCACATATTTACAAGAGTGATCCAAAATTCGGCACCACATACCAGATGCTCCTGGAAGGCAAGCAAGTTCCATATTTTCACCTGTAGGACACACTGTTATGCCACCAGGGACACCTTTGTGTTCCTTAAAGAGTGTGTGCCAAGATGATTTGGGAGGCACACTACAGTCAATTAATTGGACATTTTGGGGTAGAAAAAATAGTGGCAGTGCTGTATAATTATTTTTATTGGTCGAACTTTTGACAAGATGTTGGGAAGTACATCAGATCCTGCACTGCCTATGCCATTTCCAAACCTACAATCAAGAAGTAAGGCCTGTATACTCCTCTTCCTACTCCTATCTAGCCTTGGGAATCCATAGCCATGGATTACATGTTGGCCCTTCCTTCTACCAAGCATGGAAATGACTGTGTTTTCGTGGTCGTCGACAAATTCTCTAAGATGGCCATTCTAGCAGACTGCAAGAAGAGTATCATAACAGAAGCCACTGCCAAACTCTTCTTTTAATGAGTGTGGGTACACTTTGGGATCCGAAATTCCATTATCTCAGATGGGGACAATAGGCTCCTAAGTAAATTCTGGTCAAGCCTCTAGTCATTGTTAGATACCAAGCTCATTAAGTCCACGACCTTCCACCCCCAAATTGATGGCCAAACATAGGTCATCAACAGGATGCTCATGCACATCCTGCACATGTACAACTCGAAGCATCCACACACATGGGATGAAACCCTCCCTTATGTCCAACACATCTGCACCATAGCTCTGCATAGCTCAATTGGCGACAACCCCTTTCAGGTGGGGTTGGTATTCCATTCAATATGTTCCATTGATGTTGTCATACCACTTGCAGCGACTCACACAAATTTGGCTCATGTCTAGTCCGAAGCTAACAGAGCTACCAACTTCATTGAATTCATTCAAGACATCCGCTAGTAGGTCCATGACATATTTGAAAAAACAAATGCTAAGTACAAACAACGTCATGATCAACATTGGGTGACACACAAATTCTAGGTGGATGACAAAGTTTGGTTACATTTGCAGAAGGAGAAACCCTCTAGGGCCCACTGCAAGTTTCACCTGCTCCGATATGGGCCTTAAACCATCACTAAGGTTGTAGGAGACAATGCTTTCGAGCTCAACATTCCATCGTTCCTTAACCTGCATCCAATATTCAATGTGGACCAATTGTGACCATACTTTCCCCCATTGTTGGATACATAAGACATTACTGAGAAAATAACACAAACATAACTCAACCCAAGTTGTATCGAACAGAACACAACTGATAGGATTATGGACACACATATCAAGAGTACTCACCAACAGAGGGTCCATCTATATCGAGTTGTCAAAGCAGGCCAACTCCATCATTAAGGCAAGTGGCTCATCAGGGACCAGGTTCAACAAAAAATTTCTCACCTCATGGAGGCTTTGCATGCAATGGGGACCATTACTTCCTAAGGGGGGAGGACTAATCTAGGTGGATATTGGTGGTTACCCGCCTATTCCACCTGGACCTCTAGTTGGTTTCATCAGTTTCCTTGATTATAACATAATTTACTATTTTTAGCAATTTTCAGGTCCTAAACTTCTGGAGCTGTTTTTGACCCCCTAAATGACGTTTTTTTAGGTCTACAATAGGCCCATAGCCATAGGAAGGGGTTTGCTACAAATCTTGTAGTACTTGGAGAGATATTTCTAACAAGGTATCATACACAACAAAAGAAGATCATATGACCAAGTTAGGACCCTAGGAAGTTGGCTATCCAACTAACCCTAATGGGGCCCGCAAACTCTTGGAATTTCATCTCCTAAGGTTAGGGTTTCCCTTTGTTGTTCAATAATAAAAAGGCCCTTGAGCGTCATTGTAGCATAGTTGAGAGGCATGTAACTCCCACATCTCTTGTCAGAGATAAGCTACCATCACCCGAGATAGTTTATTTCTATTCTGTATGTAAGCATATTCCAGTTCTTTGATATTAATGAAATGAAGATTTATTTATGTTGCATCTCTGTGTTTATTTTTATATCTGTATTTTGTTTCGTTCCTGCATAAGTTCGGATCATGAAGTTACAGGGGTGCCACATGATTGCTTGCCCTTAAAACATCTAGTGACTATGAGAGGAATGCTAGGTGTGATAAGGGAAACTACTATCCTCTTTGATGTCACCCTCTATAGTGAGATTAATTGTGCTAGTGATCAAGGAATCCACCTTGCTGCGCGTTCCCAAGGAAAATTCTCGTGAGCGACCCAATTCCGGGTCTACCCCAATGACATTGTGATCTTCAAGACGAAGGTATCCTAACACCTTTCAGAGCCCAAGCCACGACGGGAGTGCTAGCAGGTGGAATTAGGGACACTGTCCCACCCCTCCCATGATGTTCCATCTATCTGTATAGCCCCATCACCCACGTGTGGGTCATTCATACAAGCAACTAACTTGTGCTTGCGACCACTAACTGTCATTAGAATTCATAATAAAATTTTAAATTGAACTTTAAATTTTTTGAGACAATAGTATGTAATTCAAACCAAACTAGTGGATGTCGACTCATCACATGCAAGTGCATCTTGGTAGTCTCCCACAACATTCAATAATCACCACTAATACTTGATTTATAATATTAGTCACAAATATAATTTTGTATGCTAAATCATCATCATGACATAATCATCAACATTTTTGTAAGTGTGAGTAAGAACTAATGTAAATAGTCACATAATGAATCCATCATATGGTTAGACATAGTCATAAAACATGTCCATTAATTTATATATATATTATATATTTATATACTGTATTCGTATATATATATTAAAGTCGCAGTCGAGAATGCGCCCCGGGTCAACTAGGTCGATGCACCAACAAAGAGCACCGACCCTAACTAGGTCAGAGGTCGGGGTTGGGCCTATAAACAACATAAATGCCTACCCTGATGGATAGCCTTGACTTCGACTGGTACTTGAACGTGGGAAAACTATATTAGTTATTACGCCAATGAGATAATTAACTTATTTTTAAACGTAAAAGGAGTAGGGGTCTGACCTCTGATGTCAAAGTCGAACCCGACCTCCAGATTACTCCATTTGGGCCTACTCGCCTTCACATGATGACAAAATGGACATTCATGTTTTCTTTTTATTTAATATTAATTGTGCTTTGATGTGTGGGAGTGACCTAGGTTAAAGCTTCATACAGATTTATTCGTTTCGCTTTAAAATTCATGAAATCTGTAATTTTTTCTTTTTAAGTACGCCAAATCCAATGACATGGACATTGTATTAACTCTCATCGTATATTGTATTAATTCAACAACCTTGCAAATGCTCTTGGGTTGTCGTCTAGTCGGCAGTTAGAACAATGAGTTGCAAGTTCGTTGTAAATAAGAAGGAGTAAACCGACCCCGACCTACTTGGGAACTCTGAACTATGTATGATTTGGAATTATTCAAACGACATTAACTCGCTTATGCGTGATATTTGAAGCCAAACATAGGCTTTCCATCACATAATCGTACCATGGTACACTACATTACTGTAAAAGGCAACGAAAACATCATTGCGAAATAAGACCCAAGACCCATTAACCAATTAGAATGTAAATAAATATAATTCAAAAATAAAATAAAATTGAATTGTTTTTGTTTTCTAATATTCACTTTAGAAATTGCCTCTTTAATTTTTGTTCAACCAACGATTAGTTAAAGGGTCAACACAAATCGATATATAACATATATCAATGTCCACTAAGTATATATTATATACAATAAGTGGAAATAAATTTTTTATTATTAAAATATTTTATTAGTGTGTTACTCAAAGCAAGTATAGATTCATCTTAGCCCAAAATTTACCAAACGTTAAGAAGAATCAAATCTCTAAAAGTGAAAACCTTTTCTCAAATTTTACACCCAAAAAAAATTGTAGATTAAAATATTTGATTTCTCTTCCTACTTATCAAATCCAATATTAAAATGAATCCATATTGAGTTAATTAACTGATTTTAAAATAATTAAATAATTAAACATATTTATAATTGATTAGAAAATAATAAATTCCCGTTCTCTTATTCTTTGGACTAAACATGTTAGAAATTGTTTGTACGTTACTTGAATCTACGCTGGAATGGTTGTAGAAAGAAAAGAACTTTGGGGGGGTTGGAAAGCATTTTATACTTTTCAAAATAGGTGTAGAGATACAGAGTTATGGGACTCGAAAACCACTCAAACTCTTTTTGGGCTTCTAGTAATTCCGGTGATTCTCTATGGTTGTGAACTATGGGCCAACAATACACCCAACATGCAGTGGAGACAAATTGAGAAAATTCAAAAGCGTTTGATTACAAACAAATTTAAGATTAAAGGTGCAGTTCCTTATGCTATCTTGTTAAGTAAAATAGGGACTGCTCCTATTGAAGCAATTGCTATGGTGCAAGTCATAAGGTATTAAAAAAAGTTTGTGCAAATGGAAGAGGGTAGATGACCTAAGGTTGTCTTTAATGATAGATTGTCCAAGAGCAAAAAAACTTGGATGCGGAAAAATAACAAATGGTTTAGTAAATGGGGTATTTGCAAGTCATAAGGTATTAAAAAAAGTTTGTGCAAATGGAAGAGGGTAGATGACCTAAGGTTGTCTTTAATGATAGATTGCGCAAGAGCAAAAAAACTTGGATGCGGCAAAATAACAAATGGTTTAGTAAATGGGGTATTTGCTTGAACGCATGTCCCATAAACAACAAAGAGATAAGAACTTTTGTTATGGAAAAGTTCTAGAAGCCTAATTGGGACAAGGAGTTAGGAAGAACGAAAAGTTACTATATTGAAGTGTTTAATCCCACTCATAGTCATCAACCAAAAGCATACATAGAGGCCAATATGTCTTGGAGAGCCAAAATTCTTATTGCTCAGTTAAGCACTAATTCTCATAAACTTCGTTGTGAAACAGGGCACTAGAAAAGGCCAAACGAAGTGTGGGAGGAAAGAGTATACATTTTTTGTTCTTCCAAAAAAGTGAAAACATAAAAACATTTCATTTTAGAATGTGAGGTCTTCAAAGACAACATGGAAAGTTATGCAGATATGCAGGTAGCTAGCTCTAAGGTAGCTAGCTCTTGAGATAATCTATTTAGCGAGGGGTTTGTTGAGAAGTTGGGAGTATTTATTTTGAAGCTTCATAGAAAAAGGGTTGAATACATCAAGGAGATGAAGAAGCAATCTTTCCCATAGGCTATCTTTAGCTTAATAGACGTTAAAATAATTTCTTTCTTCTTTCTTTCTTCATTAAAAAAGCTCTTCAATTTTTTTGTAAATTACTTAAATCTTACATCATTAAAGAAGCTCTTCCTCCCAGTGTGGTATAACCTTTTAATTTAATATTGGAGTACTTGTCATATGGCTATCGACACTTGTCATATGAGTATCAACATTTTAATATTCAAATAATCACTTTAATATTAATAATTAAATTATGTGAAACTTATTTTATTGTATTAAATAAATAAATAAATTGTTTATTATTAGTATTAATATATATTTTTATTTTTAAAATTATGTTTAAGTTAGATATTAATTTGCATGAGATAAGGAATTCATTTCTAAATAGTAATTTGATTGTCAAAATGAATAAATATTTTGTAAGTTTTTGATTGTTAAAATGTATAGATATATAAATATTTTAAGTTTTCAATTTGAATGAGTAATTTTTATCATATATTAATAATAGTTCTGTGCTAATTATGTGAAGTGTAAAATTAGTTGTTTGATTGGGTTTAGTCATCTATTTTCAGATCAAAATTTAAAGAAAAAGATTAAAAATAACCGTTACAAACTATCTCAAGAAAAGTTCAAACTTAACCTAACTTAACACAATTATAACGACAAAATCTCATTTCAATTAAATAATTTTTCATCCCATAAACGAATTAACCTTGATCTATACCTAACCTAATTAGAAAGCTGTAATAATTCTATGAGGTGGATTTGGCTCTTGTCATGAGACCTAAATTCAATTCTTCTTCGCCAATCAAAATCGTGATGCTCGTGGTACTAGGTGAGAGTTCAGCCCGTCTAGGTTGCTGTTACAATAAAGAGAGAAAAATAAATAAAAAAATCAAATCCACAAATTAAAAAAACCAGAATACGCCTCGCCACAGATTAAATAAAGCAAACTACGCCTCGCCCCTGGCCCCCTGCGAAACAGCGTTACGATTCCACTCTCGAGCAAGGTCTTTAACATGGAATTTGTGTTTTCGGTGGGAAGCTTCAGCTTTTGTGCTGTTTTCTTCCACGGTGACACCCCTTAAGACAAAAGCATTCATTTCACGTGCCCGCCCGCAAAGCCAGATTTATCGTCCTGTGCTGCAGCTTTATTTGTTGGTGCTGCGTGCTCTTAATGCCGAAGCCTGCCAAAACCAACCAGCAGAATCTTACAAATACCATTTAAATCGAATATGGTCCGACTGTTTCACTTGATAATGGAGTTTTCTTCGAAGAATTCAATTCATTCCATACCCCCCGGTTCCGTCAAAGGCGACACATGATCAGTTCTACTAAAGAGCCATTACATTCGCGCTCAAGAGGTAAATTGTCTTTTTCAAAACCTTTACACTCTGATCTGACTGAATTGTTGGTTACCATTCATTATCAGAATGTCGTAAAATAATGGCAATATCTCGATTCTCATGAACAGAACGAATGATCCATTTTCCATTGCCAAAGCTTTGATTTCATCTTCGTCTACCTTATTTAGTTCGTATTCTTCAATTTTGTCATACTGCACCGTCAAATTTGTCAAAATCTTGTAAAGATTGGGGAATATGCTCTGTAAAGAAGTAAAATTCGACTTGATGTTGAACATCGATCCGTCTGAAGTTTTCTTGAAATGGCATGTAGCTTTAGCTTAACGCTTAAATGCTCTATTTCCTTAGCTTTGTTGAAAACCTTTTTCCCCACGATTTGCAATCGAATTGGACGGAAGAGGATAAAAGATCCTTAATAAGTTAGAGCGTTTGGCTGAGAGATCAGGTGTTGCATTGGGTAAAGATTTGCTTTATTGTACATATTTGGTCTTGAATTTCATTTTATAGAGGAGAGACAATCTTTTCACAGTATTTTAATGCAAATTTATGGAAGGCAGTACAGATCTAGAAATTGCTTATACTAATGCTTAAGTTTTTGCAAAATCTTACAGAAAAATACCGTTGAACTTGTAACAGAACCGTCGAAGAACTTGTCCAGGAATTTGATTAAAGATCCGTTAAGTGCGGCAAGAGGGACTGCAGAATGGCAGCTTCAAAATTCCCTTCGACGTCAGCTTCAACTCCAATCCTTCCCATATCTCAACCTCTATTCTCCAGCCCTGCGGCCCGAGTTTTCCTGTCCAAAGTCTCAGAAGGGGTTAAAAATGCAATGTACCATCGTCGGCCATGGCTGGAACTCGTGGATCACAAGGCCTTCTCCAAACCTGAGTCCCTCGTTGAGGCAACATCCAGAATTCGGAGAAACTGGACCTATTTCCGCATTAATTATGTGATTATGCTCTGTTCCGTGGTAGCCTTCAGCCTGCTTTCGCATCTTGTTTCACTCTTCTTGCTCCTGGTCTTGTTGGGCGGTTGGTCTTTTCTATACTTTTTCCGCACAGAGCCTCTGGTGTTGTATGGCAGAAGGTTCAGCGAGAGAGAAATTCTGGGGATTCTGTCAGTCCTCAGTATCGTGATTATGTTTTTGACGGATGTTGGGTCCGTGCTTATTTCTTCCCTCATGTTTGGTATGGCGATTATTTGCGTGCACGGTGCATTCAGGGCGCCTGAGGATCTCTTCTTGGAGGAGCAGTCTGCAACAGCTGGTTTCATGTCTTTCACCGCTAATGTTCCTGTTCAGCCGGCCGTTGCCACCTATGTCTAACTGGAAGATCGGAGCATTATTTTCGTTTTGTGGTTGGAACTTCATGCTATATGTATCAATTCATACACTCAGAAATCCAATCCTCAGAAAAAATAAAATGTTCGATTCCTTTAGATCCCAATATATTTCTGTTTACCTGTTTCTCTAAAAAATTTGTTAGTTCCAAATTTATTGACTAAGTCCTCTGTTTCTGGCTTCTGTGTGGAGAATAATGTCGAATCTAATTCATTCTGTAGATTTTCTTTTCAATCCTGGCCTAACACTCTCTTCCATACTTGCCAAATGGGCAATGGCTAGCCCGAGGAAGAAATCATGAATTGTGACCCAGAACCAGAAATTGATTTTTTTTGGGTAATGGTTGCCAGCTACGAGTGCAGCATCGCTACTTTAATTTCTACTCCATTCACCATGAAATTTCAGCAGATCCATAGCAAATACTCGCCATAAAACCAGTTTCCATTTTCAATTTGAAAATTCTACAGTCCAATATAATGAAATTTCAGCGGTTTTATTTTTACAGATTTACACATCAGGAGACTTTTCATATATTGATAATGCACCTCATTCATTTCTATTTTGTAGTATTATATTGAGCCGGGTCATCAGACATTCAGTAAAGCAATATTATGGCAAATGAAATGATTGCTGTGGAAGCTTTGGCTTCCAGATTGGCAAATTCTTGACTCTAATTTATTGCATGGCTCAGTTGGTTTGAATGTGAATCATTTCCCTTCTGCATTCTTATTTGCATATCAGGATTTATTCGGTGGATACCTTTCTTCTTCTGAGCAGGATGCAGGAATTTTATGGTGGATACCTTCTTCTAAACAACAGTGCTCTGTTCTATATCTTTTAAATTTGAAGTAGAAAATGATTTCAGAATTGTGTCATAGCAGTGGTGAGTGGTGATTGTGTAGAACCTGGGCATTTTGAGTTTCTGTATTTATTCAGGTTCTTTAGATTTTTAGAACAATTCAAAATCTATAATTTACATAGAGATACCAATACAATTTGGTATCTCACTCATATGTGATATTATAAATATAGCAAATTGTAAATATACCAATACAATTTTATCTGTCAGAATATTTCAAAACCTATAATCTCCATAAAAATATCAATACAATTTGATCCGTCAGAATATTTCAAAATCTAGAATCTACATAAAGATTTTTTTTCAGCAGGGAAAAACCGTCTGTTTTATATTATGATTAAAACAGTGCATACATATGATGGACAGATCATCCTCAGAAATCCTGTGATATCCACAATTTGACTACATGGAAGAGTAAATACTCTTCATACAAACATCTAAAACTGTATGCTAATATAAAACAGAGACTATGAATCTATATACGCTTTGCCCCATCCACAATATATCACAGATTCACACTATGGGAATCTATAAGACTAGAATGTATCTCGGATCATTTACATGTTCTATATATAACTACATTAAAGTAGCCATTCCTCTTTCTTTTCTATACAAAACCAAATACAAAAATTGTACAAAACTTTAACAAAAAATATACAAAGATTTTCAAGAAACTCATCTGCATTGATGTTCTACTTTTTTGTCCTCTGTAATCCATCTCGGCAGCTTGACAATTCATCCACGATCTTATTGTGTGCCCGACTAATATGCTGAATGGAAGGATGATGAAGAGTATTCCATATGCTTTGTATATGCTTCAGCCAGCCTTGTAAGGAATTTTGCTGGATGTTATTCTTCCTCTTAATATGATTTATCATACATTTGGAATCCCCATAAATTTGTATTTGAGGGATATCCAAATATTTGATAAACTATAGTAATCCCCATAAAGCTATAGTTTCTGCTTTCACACTTGTTCCCTCTCCCACATTCCAGTGAATCTAGAACTCTTGTTCTTCTGATAGCTTTATCCAGATTCTACACCCACATCTCTCTCCTTGAGCTGCCCCATTGAAAATCCTTGCCGGGTAATTGGTGACTTGAACCCTCCTCTTTTCTGCCTTCCTTTTTTGTTTAATGCCGTCGTTCTGATCTGATATAACCCACTGTTCTATGAGTTCATAGATTACATTTTTTCTCCATCTATTGGAACCAAAAATCAATTGATTTCGACCTTTCCAAATTTCCCAGAAAACAACCAAAGTGAGCAGTCGCCTACTTTTTCTTTGAGTAATCCAACATTTTAAACATTCCTCAATTGTATTAAACTGTATGAATGGAATCTGCAACTTGGTGGTGAAGTGTTTCCAGATACTAACAGAGCTAGGACAGTGTAAGAATAAATGCCCATTATCCTCATGATTGTTTCTACACAAATGACATATCCCAGGACCATGATGATTCTTCTTTTGTAAGTTTGCCCATGTGAGATTCTTATTGTGCCAAGTTAGCCAAAGGAAAATGATAATTTTTATAGGAATATTGTTAAAATTGGCAACTAGGGCCAAACTCCATGTGGGTCATCTTATTAATGGAAGATGATATTCTTCTTGGATCTCTCTCATCGAGAGGTGTAAGATTGATCTAAAGATCATCCAATTCCAATAAGTATTCATGGAGATATGAATTTATTTGTGTTATGGGACAATTCGTCAAGGTCGGCCAACAACCAAATAGACCCCACTTGTGCTCAACGTTTTAGTATAAATAGAGGTGGCCTTCAAGTCATTTTCAACACACTTGGGATCTTTTCCTCTCTACTTGTCTTTGGGTTTTAGTAGGAGGAGAGATCCTAAGGGATAATGCTGCCCTAATCTAGAGGGTAGAAGCCGGAACCAATGTTGTATTGATCATTATCGGGATTAAATCAGCGCGAGGAAAAAATCGAAAAAATCGGGAAAAAATCTGTAAAAATCAGGAAAAAATCATAACATACAAAAATTTTCATTTTTTTAATATCTAAAGCATCTACAACATAAAATAAATACATTGACACATAAATATGATAAAAGAACTAATATATAAGATGTTTAATATCATTTCTAGTGCCACATCACATATAATAATGAATCATGTCTTGAATAGTAAGTCCTGACTCATGACTCCCAACTCAACCTCAAAATATCAACAAAAAATATAATAATGTATCTCATATCACGAGTCATAATGTCATATACAATGAAATGAACCAAATAACTAAAGTGTAATACTACTGATTTCCTTTGCCCCTCGAGATGTAGATGACAGATGTCGGTGGAGTTGGCAGTGGACTTTGCTGTGCTCTAGAAGCTGAAGAACTAGGAGCTACAGGAGGTAGACCGCGTCCTCTACTGGTGTTAGGGGTAGCTTGGGTAGGTTGTGTCACCTCCTCCTATAATTTTTATTTATTTATTTTCCGCGTTTTTTCCCCAAAAAATCGCCGAAAAAAATACATGTATTTATCGGCCAATAATATCGCTGATTTCAAAAACTCGCGATTTTACTATATAATCGCGATTAAATCACGAATAGTGCAACAGTGGCAGGAATAGCCGGAACTGCCGGGAACTGCTGGAATTACCGAAATTGCTAGGAACAGCCGAAACCGTCGGGCACTGCCGGAACTGCCGGAACTGTCGAAGCATTATCTCCGAAGGAGAGCAGCATGCAAGGGACAACTAACTAACATTGGGATAGTTGTATGGTACTTAGCAACAAATACACCAAGCATGGAATGTTACAACTAGCATGCAAGGGACAACTAGCATGCAACATCAAGCATGCTAAGGACAACAAGCAAGCAAGGGACAACAAGCAAGCAAGATGCAGCCAACACATAGGTCAGTATGGCAACATGGTGCAACAATCGCACATAATGCAATGTAGTGATGGGTAAAGTCATGATTAATGAAGCGTGATGAGATGCAACATAGTGATGATGGGTGCAACATGGTGCAACGCGGTGAGGTGCAACATGATGACAAAATGCAGTACAACGATAGGTGAAGGAATCACCTTGGAGAATCAGTTGAAGCAGCATGTGTTTAATTGATCTCATGTATCATCTTCTTAGTGATGATCTATGCTCTTATCTAGATAAGTCAAAGTGTTGACTTCTGTTGTAAACATATTATCTCTCTCTCTCTCTACTGAACTATTGAAGAACATATAAAAATAATTGATCAAGGGTTTTCCCACATTGGGGTTTGTCCTTCGCTAGCGCCACATCTTGTGTCCTCTTGTCTTGTCTTCTGCAACTTATGTTTATGTTCTATCTGCAGTTTACTTTAATATTGATGTGATTGCTAATCTAGCAAAGATATTGAGCTAACTGTGAAAATTGAAATAAATTGATCTAAGCATAGAACATACCTAAAATTAACATGGTATCAGAGCTGAGGTGAAGACAATGCCCAAGCAAGAGTGAAAGAGCAATCACTGAAGACAGTTGGGAAAGGACAAAAGGATCAATGGATTCCTCATCCCTCTTCAAATTCACCAAGGGTGAAGTCGAAGCAGAGAATATTATGAGAATGGCGCAACAAAAGTTTCTGATGGCCTACCTAAAGATCACTTCAATGTGAAGTTCGGATCTAAGGGTGGAAGGAAAGGCAGATGCCTTGGTTGTAATAAGTTCGGCCATTATGCGAAGGAGTGTCTGAGGTAGGGACACATCACTTGATGATGATAACAATCATTCCAGGGACATTTTCAATGATTAGAAGAATGACAGTAATGCAGATCATCAAGGAAACGACCGACTCTTCAGAGAAAGAAAGGAACCCTAGGTATGAAGAATCAAATTTTGTTTCTGATAAGACAAAGAAGCGTTATCTTGTATTGGCCCTCTCCTTTAGATTCTTTGGGAATCTGGCTTATTGATCGTAGTGCTTCAAGGTACCTCATCAGATAGAAGGGTGCTCTCTCGAATTTGGTAGAGATGGAAACAATCATGGGATTATACTTGGAGTCGATGCCACCTATCCTGGAAAGGGTGTAGGTAATGTTACCCCTCAATTGAATGAGGGTAACTCTATTCATTTACAAGAATCTTTTTTATGTACCTAATCGCAAGAAGAACCTGGTGTCCATTTTGGTAATGGAAGTCAAAGGTTACAGGGTGGCACTCATTGATGGAAAGGTACGTGTTTGAAAATAGAATTTTCAAAGATGTTTTTGAGTTTAGGGTTGTATCAAGTTGCAGGAAGTGCATTGGGGACCATGTCCATTGACACAGAGCACCGGAGGTTTGTGAGTTAGATGGTGACAAGGATGCCTGAATTCAAAAAGAGCATGAAAGTACATGTTTGAGATGTACCGAAGGAAAATCTTACAAGGGGACCATTCCCCTCATGTAGTAGGTCCACAGGTTTGGAACAACCAAGGAGTTTGAGATTCATGATCGGGAATCTCATGTATACAGGTGGAAGAAATCCCTCTATGGCTTGAAGCAAAATACCCTGAGCGTAGTATGAGAGGATTGATAGTTGTCTGATGAAGCTGAGATTCACTAGGAGTGAAATTGATCCAAACCATTGCTCGAATGTTGTGGATGATAGACCTATCATACCAACACCTTCTGAGGATGACCTATTTTTGATAGGTGTAGACCCTCTCATTTGTAGAAGTAAGAGGGAGTTGGATTCCGGATGTGGAATGGTAAACAACAAGCCCATGACTACCTCGAGGATCTTAATTGTCAGAAGTTATATGGTGTTGATGCCAGACCAGATTTGGGAAATGCCTCTGAGTTTCATAAACTCATTTGCATTGATGTTCTTGGTGAACTTCTGTCCGGACATATGTTTTGCAGTTAGCATGGTGAGCTCATATTTGGTTGAGCCTCACTGGATTAGTGCTAAGAATCTTCTGAGATATCTTCGGGGCACAATCTCTCATGGATTGAGATACATTGCCAGAAATATGAAATTGCATGATTATTCGAATGCTGACTGGGCAGGCAGTGTGGAGGATCACTAGAGCACTTCTCAGTGCTGGTTCTCTTTGGATTCTGCTTCGATATCATGGATGTGCAGGAAGCAGAAGTCGGTTGCTATAAGCACCGCTGAGACCGAATACATAGCTACGAGTATGATCTCATGTGAAGCTGCATGGTTGCAGAAGCTCTTGAGAGAGATGTTTGTACACATGATGAATACCACTATAATTCTCTATGACAACCAGAGGAGGGATTCGATTATTGAGGAATCCCATATTCGATGATTGCTCCAGCAGATAGACATCGAATATTGCCTTATTTGGGATATGGTAAGTCAATGAGTGAGGAGGCTCCATCACATTGAGATTGATGTACAGGTCGTAGACATTTTGTCAAAGCCTCGGGGAAAGATCAAATCTGTGACTTTCCCGAACGACTTGGAGTCGTTGAGAGACCTTCTTAAAAGGGTCTTGCATTTTGCATGCATTGAGTTCTGGGAGCTCTGGGGGGCTTGGGGTACTTACTGGAGCAACATACGACCACAGGGCGACTCACCCTCCCCTGGTGGTGTGCTATGTACAGGATGACATGTTCAACCTTCCCTTGTGATACCCCGTGGCGACTATGGAACATGATGATTAGTTCTCCTGTGGGTCGGGATGATTAGTTTTCCCGTGGCAACTATGGAACATGATGATTAGTTCTCTTGTGGGTCAGGATGATTAGTTCTCCCGTGGAAACTGTGAAACAAGATGATTAGTTCTCCTGTGGGTCGGGATGATTAGTTCTCTCGTGGCGACTGTGGGGCAGGATGATTCGTTCTCCTATGGACAGGATGATTAATCCTCCTGTTGAGGCATCCTACCCATGCAGTCTGGGACTCATGGGAAGTACCTATCATCTGATCAATGAGCAGGGAAATGGGGTTAGGGACCATAGTAGTACTATTGATGGACGCATCATTGTATCTATCGTACTCCCTATGTTAGGATGACCTCCATTGATCTGGGATCAGCATGAGTGGTTTGACACACTCTCTTGTGATATTGGTCTGGGATCAATAAAACTGACTTCGGGTCAGTAAGAGTGATGTGACACACTCTTTTCAGATGAAATTGACTTTGGGTCAGTAGAGAATGGTATGAGACATTCTCGATCAATTCTTCTTCTTCATGGTTCAGTAGAGCAGAGCAGAGCTCAACAGAGCAGAGTAGTGCAGGGCACTGATGGCGAAGATAGTACAGTCAGACATATGGATCAACGAAGAACGTTGAGAGGGAGTGTTAAAATTGGCAACTAGGGCCAAACTCCTTGTGTGTCATCTTATTAATGGAAGATGATATTTTTCTTGGATCCCTCTCATCGAGAGGTGTAAGATTGATCTAAAGATCATCCGATTTCGATAAGTATTCATGGAGATATGAATTTATTTGTGTTATGGGACAATTCGTAAAGGTCGGCCAACAACCAAATAAACCTCCGTGTGCTCAATGTTTTAGTATAAATAGAGGTGGCCTTCAAGTCATTTTCAACACACTTGGGATCTCTTCCTCTCTACTTGTCTTTGGGTTTTAGGAGGAGAGATCCTAAGGGATAATGCTGCCCTAATCTAGAGGGCAGAAACCAGAACTTCCAAGAACTGCCGGAATTGTCGAAACAGCTAGAACTGTCGGAATAGCCAGGAACTGCCGGAACAGTCGGGAACTGCCAGAATTATTGGGACAACCGAGAACTGCTGGAATTGCTAGGACTGCCGGAACTGTCGGGACTGCCAGAACTGTCGGAACTTCCTGGAATAGCCGGAATAGCCGGAACTGCCGGAACAGTCGGAACTGCCGGGAACAACTGGAACAGCCGGAACAACCGGAATAGCCGGAATTGCCGGAACTGCCGAGAACAGCCGGAACAACAGGAACTGCCAGAATAGTCGGAACTATTGGAATTGTCAGGAACTGTCAGAGCATCTATCTTCGAAGGAGAGCAACATGCAAGGGACAACTAACTAACATTGGGACAATTGTATGTTACTTAGCACCAAATACACCAAGCATGGAATGTTACAGCTAGCATGCAAGGGACAATTAGCATGCAACATCTAGCATGCTAAGGACACCAAACATGCTAGGAACAACAAGCAAGCAAGGGACAACAAGCAAGCAAGATGCAGGCAACACATAGGTCAGTATGGTAACATGGTGCAACAATGGCACATAATGTAATACAGTGATGGGTAAAGTCATGATTAATGAAGCGTGATGAGATGCAACATAGTGATGATGGGTGTAGCATGGTGTAGCGTGGTGAGGTGCAGCATGATGATGAAATGCAACACAACGATAGGTGAAGGAGTCACCTTGGAGAATCAGTTGAAGCAACATGGCTTCAATTGATCTCATGTATCATCTTCTTAGAGATGTTCTATGCTCTTATCTAGATAAGTCAAAGTTTTGACTTCTATTGTAAACATACTTTCTCTCTCTCTCTCTGTGCTAAATTATTGAAGAACATATAAGAAGAATTGATTAAGGGTTTTCCCACATTGGGGTTTGTCCCTCGGTAGCGCCATATCTTGTGTCCTCTTGTCTTGTCTTGTCTTTTGCGATTTATGTTTATGTTCTAGTTGCAGTTTACTTTAATATTGATGTGATTGCTAATCTATAAAATATATTGAGCTAACTATGAAAATTGAAAAAATTGCTCTAAGCATAGAACATACCTAAAATTAACAAATATTAATTTGCCAGAACTTGTGAAACCAACAATATTCCACATTATGTAGTTCCTTCAGGCATAATTTGAGATAACAGTTTGCCACCTCGATCTCTCCTGTTTTCTTCTTTTTACCAGCCCATGTTATGCAATCCCCTTTGTTGTCATAACATATCCCTGCCTCTTTTAGTGATTTAAAAAGTTGTAGCCAATCCAATTTGTACTGACTAGTCAGGTTCAATTGGCTGGAGTCAAGCCAAATTGGAATGCTACCATTCTAGTCACTGATCAACTGGCTGAGGATAAAAATGCCTCTTCTGTTAAGATGGTCTATTAGTTCCACTGTCCCAAGTGGCACCTCACCTGCTCCTATAATGCAGTCTTTTCCCAACATAATACTATCACCTAATCCAAAAAACCACGAGATGTTCTGGAAGAGGATGTTCTTGACCTTGATAAAACTATTCCAAATCTGTGAGCACATTTTTTCCCAATCGCTTCTTGTCTCAACCAGAAGGAAAAATCCATATTCTTCATGTATTTGAACCGGATCACCTTTCTCCATATGCCTTTACTGCTAATGCACCTCCATAAAGATTTTAAAATTAGTGCCCATACAAAATTTTTTAGATTTAGAACACCCCATCCACCCAAATTTTTTCGTCTAGTCATCTTCTCCAACTTAACCAAATGATATTTACAGCTCATTCTGGCACCAGATCAAATATAGCTTGCCATTACTCAGTTCATTAGATTTATAATCATTTGTGGAATGCAGAACAAGTGTGTCCAATGAATCCTCAGTTGTGTAAGAACTGACTGTGTGAGGATGATACATCCTCCCATTGATAAACATCTGTATTCCCATCCCTTGATCTTGGATTAGAATCTTTCCACCAACCACAACCAATCAACATTTTTATAGCATCCTAGTTTTAGGCGACATCCTAGATATTTCATACCATTATCTAAATTTTCTGCATTTACCCCAAAACACCTCTGGATATATTTGATATAATCCTAGTTACATGATCCATATAAAATGATGGATTTTTGTTCATTTTGTACAAGACCCGTGGCATTCCCAAACTTTTTTTATGATTAATGATAGTGAATACCATTTGAATCTATTTATCATACCCATCAACAAGATATCATCAACAAAAAATCTATGAGAAACAATGACACGACTGCTGATTTTTAGTGCTTCAAATTCACCAGTGGTCACAACTTTTTTAATTTTTAAACTTGGTCCATCCATCGCCAGGATAAAAGAAGGGGGGATAAGGCACATCCTTGTCTAAGTCCCCTATCCATTGCAAAAAACTTGGATGGGTATCCATTTATTATTACTGCATAACCAACTGTAGACATACAACCCATGATCCATTCAACCATATTTGAGTTTATTCCAACTTTGTACAATACCAGTGTCAGGTAACCCCAATCTAAGCAATCATAAGATTTTTTAGATCTACCTTCATTACTGCTGCATTCATCTTTTTTGACTTAACACTGTGCATACATTCTTATGAAACAACAAAGGTTTCCGCCTCTGATTTCTTTGGAATAAGGGAGATATATGTTGAGTTTAGATGAGGATGTATAAAACCTTTTGTCCTTGATTCCTCAACAATCTGTAATAGGTCCTGGAAGATGTCTATGAAGTGAGCAAAAAATTCTACAGTCCATCCATCTGGACTCAGGGTTTTGTCTCCTTTCATTGATTTAATAGTCTGGTTCAGTTCTTCCTCCTTAACCTCCTTAAACAACTCCACATTGTCCTCATCATTAAACATTATAGGATATTCATCAACTGCCCATATCTGTGATTCCGCATCCTCCACTTCCAGTCTATTATATGGTTTTTTAAAATATGAAACCACCAAGGCTGTAATTTCTGATTGCTTGTTATAACAGTTTCCTTCACCATCATTCATTTGCCAAATTGTATTTGTTTCCTTCTACAATTGGCAAAGCGATGAAAGAACTTGGTATTTTTATCTCCTTCCTTAATCCATAATGCTCTACTTTTCAACCTCCAAGTCGTCTCTCTAACTTGAAGAGTTTTTTTTTTTTTTTTTTTTTTTTTTTTTTTTTTTTTTTTTTTTTTTTTTTTTTTTTTTTTTTTTTTTTTTTTTTTTAGTTCTAGAGCATGGATTCTCTCCCTTACTTTGCTAGGAAGGGAATGGGTGGCCATTTGATTGTGTAGGGATTTTAATTCCTCCATAATAACTAACAAGTCCCTTCTCAGTTCCTCCTCCTTCCATTCCTACTTTTTTACCTCTGCTTTAAGAACTCGAAGCCTATTCATAAAGCTTACAGTACACGAGAGGCCTTCCTCTGTATTGCTTCTTTCCTTCTAGAATAATAAGATAAAAGAATCAAAATTTAAGTCTCCTAGCCAAACTCTATTGAACTTGAAAGGCAATCCAACTCTTGTATCAGAGTTGCACCAGAAAAGAGTGATTGGGCGATGGTTTGATACATAGTTTTCAATAATAAAAGATCTAACATCCCCCATCTTATCTATCATATTTTCTTGGACGAGAAATCTATCAAGTCTCTTTGCTATATATCTATTTCCACTTCTTCCATTATCCCAAGTAAGAGCATTTTTAGGTGGGCAAACATCTATTAAGATGTGGGTGAAAATAATTTCTCTTAGCTTTTGTGCTATCTTGTCTATCACCCTGGATTGTCCCCACAACTCCTCTATGCCTAAGGTACAATTAAGATCCCTAGCCAAAATCAGAGAAAGTGAGTTAAGGATCCTAGATACCTCCATTGTATCCCAAAAACCTTCCCGCTCTTTCTATGGACCATACACATTGAGAATATGCGATCTTCCCGGGATACCTTTGATGTAACCAATCAGAAAAATACCCATCGAGCATGAAAATGCTTTCAATTTCGCCCACCTTGGGTCCCAGAAAACAACAAGACCACCAGATCTGCCCGTGGCATCAGTTGCCACAATATACCACGTGGGAAACATCCTCCTAAAATAATCAACAGTTTGAGATGTAGAGTGCATTGATTCTTGGATGAGAATTGTGCTAGACTTAGATGAGATAAATAGGTCTCTTTTCGAGGAATTTTGGATGGCCCCCAAACCCCTTATATTGGAATTCATTTGAGCCTATTAGGGGGCATACATGCTCTAAGTGCCCTGGGAGAGATGGGAGAGGAAATAGGCATATCAATGAGAGAGGGCGAATTTGTCAAGGTAGTATGGGTTTGGCGCGGGTGACCTCTAAAGTGTCTGCTGCCTTTGTTGTTTTTACGCCTCACAATTCCCTGTAGAGGATGAACTTATTACAGGAGAACTGGATCCCTTCAGCTTATGGATAGTAAACGGCTGGAGATCAAGGGTTTTCCTTTGTAGGAGGAAATCAAGATCGCTATCGACAGAGTTATTTGGTGAAGATACCGGAGAAAATTGAGCAGGTGCTTTATCTTTGGGAGAATTTGGTTGAGTAGTTGGAGAATGGAGCCTTCGGGCTTGAGTGTATGTCGCATATGAGATAGATGGGATATCTGCCATAGTGTGCTGTGACAGTAGCGGCGGCAGAGGTAAGACTGGAGAGGAAAAAAGCTGAGGATGTTCCCGATATAGAGAACCAAATCAACAACGATATGGGAACCAGACAGTTCATACATCGGGCATCGGGGATGAGGAGTGAGCTTGAATAAAAATAGGAATAGAGACCAATACAATTTGATATCTCACTCATATGTGATATTATAAAGATACCAATACAATTTGATCTCTCACTCAAATGTGATATTATATAAATGATGAAGTGGGCATTTATTTTTTTCAGAGCGAAAAAAGCATAATTATATTATATAAGATATATAATGAACAGATTGTACATTGATAGGGAGTTCTTCATATGGGCTATTTGTAGCTGGAGCAATCCGTGCCAGAAATATCTAGATGAGATGAGAAGCATAATCTCAACAAAAGGATAAGATTTCCAAGAAAATAGATAGCCTATTGAGCTGTCAAAAAGTTGCAAAATAAAAGATTTTACATAGCTCATAAAGGGGAAAAATAGGAGAATAAGATTCTCAAAGGAGAAGCAACACTATTCAAAAATTTCAATTTATACTTCGACCATACATAAACAAAATATTCAGTAGGGGGAAGAGGCAAAAGGAAACAAAAAGACAGTGCATACCTGAATTCAACAAGATTTGAAATTAAGTACCAGGGAAGGAAAATTCCTGGATAGAGAAAATTTCCTCTTCAGACTTTACCTTCAAGTTCCAAATACCTGATTCCGATAGAAGACCCTCCTTTGATAAGTTGTCTGCTTGCTGGTTCTGTGATCTGTAAATATGGTGGATGGAGCATCCTTCCATCCTTCTCCAAAAGAACATGATTATGTCCATCCAGCCTACAAGGTGAGGTTTGCTGATATGGTTTTTTCGTGATACATAATCAACCATGACTTTGGAATCTCCGAAAATTGAAACAGGGTGAATGTTAAGGAAAAGGCAAAAATTTAGAAGGCCTGCGAGAGCCATCGCCTTAGCTTTGCAATTAGAACCCTTTCCCCCATTCCAGGAGATGAGATATTGTACATTTTCATTCATGATGATGCGTATTCCACAACCACAAGAGCCATTTTGTGCAGCGCCGTCGAAATACGCTCTTGGGAACATTGTGTGAGCATGTGTATGCCCTTTATGATTAAATTTTTTTTGCTTGTGTGTCTTTTCCGGTAAGGAGTCATAAAGAGAAAAGATATTATGTAGAATTTCCATGAAAGACTCTTTACTGTCCTTGAAGATAATATTGTTCCTCCATCTCCATGTGCACCAGAGGGTGATAATAATTATAGGTCTTCAAGGTTCCTTCTGCCCGCTCCACCAAAGGAATGCTTCTTTTGTAGATGCATGAGAAATATGTGGGAAACCATAAAGATATTCCAAAGCTTGCCATAATTGCTGAATTTTCTGGCAATTAAAAAACATGTGACAGTTACTTTCCTCAGCGGATTTGCATATTAAACAAAGACCCGGTTGGTGCCATCTCCTCTTTTTCAAATTTTCCCATGATAAATTTTTGTTGTGGAAGACTAGCCATGAGAAAAAAATCATTTTGGAAGGACATTCAAATTTCCAAAAAATTGTTGGAAATATTGGACTGGAAAGAACAATCTTTAAACCTATCAGATTTTGGTAAATGTCCTTTACACGAACCAGGGTGATACCTTTTGAATCTTTTCAGATAAGAACATTGTCTCCAAATAGCGATATATGCCACAGTTTCTCAAACAGTCTCTGATATTCTTCTCCGACATCCCCATATTGTTAGCCTCTTTCCATAGAGGGAAAAGGCCCTGCCATTCTGAAATAAGTTTGTCCCAAGTGAAAAAAACCTTTCTTATGGAAAAAATTTAGGAGTGTCTTAGGCAAAGTGATTTCTTCCTGTTCGCTCAAGAAATGATCTATTCCAATGAAAATCCTGCTACCAAACTGTAAACTCCATGCTAAATTCCTTAAAAAATACTCTTCTATCTTGCGAAAACTCAGCGATATCGCTGACCCATTGTTTGTCTCGGCATGGGATCGAAAACCACAGTTACAATTCCAAACTCTACCAATTTCTAGAAACATAATTGATTAATTGAAAATTTCTATAAACAGAATTGATTAATCGATTTCTACGTTTTCAATGATCTCGAACCGCTTGCATTTTGGGGGAATAAATTGGTGGAGGAAATACTAAAATAGAACTGTGCCCGTACAGAAGGATTGTCTTTTGCCGGCATTCATCAATTCTTATCTTGCCGTCATTGTTAGTGACTCAAATGACTGTGTTTGGTGTTCTCATGTTTCTGGGAACAAATTTAAGTAATGTTTTCAGGAGTGTCTAACTCTTTATTGGACGGACTGCTAATTTGTATACGGAATCTTTTTCAGGCCAGGCGACGACGGTGGACGAGGAACACATTTTGTTGGATTGCGGTGATTAGAGAATTTACAGTGAGACTAATGAATGAATAATATTTTTTAATATCAAAGAGAATAAAAATAGTTTATGGAATTATTAGTTTTCTTGTTTTTAGATTTTTGCAATTCAATTTTTTAACAGTTTTCTCACTCAATGGTAAAGAACGATGCTAATATATTATCATAAGTGTTTATGATGTCTTTCAACGCATCACATTCCAAGATGAAATGTTTGAGGTAAATATTCTATTTTTGGATCTATTTATTGTTTTGTTCTATCCATACTTTTTTTCTTTCATTCATGCGCTCATTGAAGAAAACTTTAGATTATTTAACTATTCTCATTTTCTCAATTCTTTTTAAGTATCTTATGACACTGCACCATAGCAATAGCTTGGATGGGAGTTGTCCCTGTTTCACTCAACATTATCTCATAAAGAACCCAACTTTTCATTTTGAACTTGTTCATGATCAAGTTTTTTTAGATTTTCTCAATTTGCTTCTATTTTGAAACAAAAACGCTATTAACCCACAATTCACACTCATATAATATTATTAAACAAACTAAAACTTTAATCGTTTTCTAATATTATAACTATACTATTCTATATCTATTGTGAAAAACATATTGAAATCCATCATAACAAAACTCCCAAGTTACAGATTTCCAAATAACATCACACCTTTCCATATTTGAATGTAAACGTGCCAGATCTCAAAAAAGAATCACCCATATCACAAGGGTCAATGCTGAGCACCACTTAGTCAATAATTGGGTCAATACTCAGCACCACTTAGTCAATAATGGCCCTTTTCATTATATGTATTGATTATATTTTATTTTTATTTAATGAACAGAGATAAAGGAATCACCAATATGTACGAGGGTCAATACTAAGCATAATTGGTTTCATTATATGTATTGATTATCATTTTATTTAATTGAACAAAATAAAGAAATCACTCATATACACACACGAGGGTCAATACTAGGCATAGTCAATAATTGGTTTCATTATATCTATTGATTATCATATTTAATTTTATTTAACAAACAAAGATAAAGGAATCACCCATTTAAACGAGGACTATACTAAGTATTACTTAGTTGATAATATGCACAAGCATCACTTTTTTTTTAATTTCCGTGGAAAAACTTATTAAACTTAGTTAGTCAAACCAACAGTGAGGACATCCATCTCTGCTGCTATTCGCGAGCTATTGGCGATTGTTGGCTGACTCATTACTGTTATCAAGGAAAACCATGCCACCATTTTAATAACCCCCTCAGGTAGTCTCCACGGGAGCAGGCTCTCACTCTTGAGAGATGCCTCTGAGTCTTGGGTCGTTAACTTGTTTCCTTACAGCCGAGAAAGATTCGAGAAAGATAAGCTCTTAACCAAGCAGAAACAATTTACTTAAGACCGACACAAGCATCACCTAATAATTAGTTCTTTTCTTTTTTCATTATATATTAAATATTATATTTTATTTTATTCAATAAATATAGATAAAAAACAATAAATTAATGATGTGTTTATAAGATGAAAAGACAATTAATTATTAATTGATAATATTTATCGGTTAAGAGACAATTATGATACTAAAATTATTAATTACGAAATTTCTTTCGCTTTGGGCCATTGTTAATTAAAATTAACACTTCCAATGTTTGATATATTTTATCTTCACTTTTACTTACACATGAATTGAGATTCGTGGTTTCTCATGAGGAACTTATCCTTATGATGAATGAAGTTACGGATTTGGGACATTGTTAATGAAAATTGAGATTTAAAATGTTTGATATATCTCATCTTCAAAGTTTAGTTAACATATGTTATATTTTATCTTCAACGTTTAGTTAACATAAGAATTGGGTTTCAACATTTAGTTAACATATGAATTGATTTTGGTGGTTTCTTATGAGGAATTTATTGTAGGAGAACTTCATTAAAAGAGAGATAAGTGTTTAGTTATTCACTTGTTATTATTTTAGAGGGTAAGATGTGGATATATTAATGGTATATAGATTTTTTTCTTTATATGTTTTGGAAGAATTTTTCATTACAAGATTTTTATTTTTGTATTTCATTATTTTGGTAATGATTAATTTTTTAAACTTAAAAAAATGGAGAGATATATAGATTATTTATGGAACAAAATTATGGTGTTTAAATTTGATATTTGTCAAAATATAAGCATGTTGAATTCACTAAAAGATCTCTATTCACATAGTTAGTGAAGACATCTTAACTTGTGACCATATCATCTCATTAAGACAACTAATAAAACATCATGAAAAACTCATTATCAAATTGTTCCATCCTAAGGTCTATTTTCTTAAAAGTTCGAATATATTCATCCATTGTGCCAAAATTTATCGTAACTTCTTTGACATCCCTAGAAAATTGGTATATGTTTCAAATTTAGCATATAGGGATTTCATAAATTGGTCTCAAGAAATGCACCCCAAATATATTTTCTTGTGCCATCACCACCATTGTCAATGTCCCTTATCATAGTACAACACACACAACTAGAGGTTTAGAGTGTCATATTAGGTTTCATGTAAAACAAGTTAGTGTTCCATCTCCCCAACCCATCATGTTGAATTAGACCCACGAAACTTGTTCAAATCGATCTTGAGAAATCAATATAGTTGAGTGAAATTAATTGTCATGTGGGTATCATTTGGACGTACCTTTTCCATCCTAGGAAGAGTCCCCAATTCTATAAAAAATTGACTAGTGAGTACCCCAAATTGAGTGGTGACTGGTTGTGCTCTATTAAAAGGCACTCATGCCACCTTGAATCCATTAATTTAACTTAAAAAAGATGATCCCTTATTGATTTAAGGGAGAGAAATCACCATCCACTTTATTTTCTAATTCTCTATGGCCATTTTTCTATTGGTAGGAATGCAACCAATTAAGGTCCACCCAAAATGTTGCTAATGACCTCTCCTAAGAATCGTTAATTTCCATGATATTTGATCCTAGTTTAGAAATGGAAATGAAACTTTACTTGTGATGGAATTGGTGTAATTGCAAATAGGTTCTTAACAGAGAGAAAATCACACTACAATGTTTTCCACTATGACTTTGAAGTCACAACTAATATTGGTTATAACCTCCACAATACTTCCCATAATTACTATTATAACCCTTATGTGGAAATGTCACCCCAACACCTCTTTAAAAGACATTGGTGCAATTGCAATTTGGTTCTCTATAAAAGAGAAAATGCCATCACAAAAGGGTATCTAGGTTTTAATGAGCAAGGGAGTGTCAAGATCTATAGCTCTTTTATATTTTGTTGATGTTCCAGTAGTAGTACTTGATAAATTTGTTACGACTAACTAAGGAGGATAAACTATTTTACGTGAGAGATATCTCTCTCGGTGCTATTATTAGTGTACTATAGAGATAGGTGATCACAAGGCTTATCTAAGGAGGGCTAGGTGACCCCTCTAGATTCTGACATATACACAAGGGTGCATTGAAGAACAAATCCATAAACATATTCTATCTAATGCAATAATACTAGCATGTTGGACATCTAATCCGCTAAGGGTTGGTGTGGTGGAATGTGAACAACCATTGGAGTCCAAGAGACCTTGGAATATGAAAGCAATGGTCATAAGTGTAATATCCCGCTTCAGAGATATTCCCCAAACCCCAGTAAACTCCAACCAAATATGCACAAATGATATAATAACTGGGAAGCTCAAAAAGATAAAATAACAGTGGTGCAACATATAATAATATAAACATGAAATCTAAGCAGAGACTCGAGAAATGCAGAGAGAAATGCTAAGCCATTTTATTATACTGAGTAATGTAATGAGCACAGGAGGTGATCAGAAAGATGACACCTTGACTTGCACCTAGCAAGTGAAGAAATACACTTAGAATATCAAAGGAATGGCCTCTCTCTGAACTGCGTGGATGTTGCTGGGAAACAACTGTGCTGCTGCTACTACTGGAAATCAAGTGAGGATTTTGGGTTGTTCCCCTCCTCGAAAAATGCTGAAACTCCGGATTCAGCCTCTACTAAAAAAACCCAGAAAAACCCAGAAAAACCCAGGAAGCTTTTCTAAAATGGTCGATCCACGACAATCGCCCCCTTGGGGAATCACGCAGTTCCTCTAGGCTCTACACTGCCACTGAGTAGAATCCTCCAAAATACTGCCTGAAACTCTGCCAAACTCCTCCAATATGCAAGAGCTGATCTCTTGCTCAATCTCCCAGCTCAACTCTTCCACAAACCCCCAATTCGGGATTGCCCCCAGAAGAACTGCGTCCCTCTCTCTCAAGACTACGCAGTCCTCCAATGCTCAGCTCCACCACAATGCCAAAGATCAAAACTACTGCAAAAATGCTGCTGAAAATACCTTGCCCGAGTAGGCACTCTAAGTCCCCCGGGGCTAAGGGTGAGATCTCTGAACGGAGACACTCAGTGCACTAAACAGTGCTGTAGACAGGCTAAAAAGCGAGCGTGCTCCAAGTCGAAGTGACTAGCTCAAATGCTCATAATTGAATGCCAAAATGAGGAGGCTCCTCTCTCCTTTATAGCATTGACCTCTCTCAATCTGAAGGCTCACCTCCTCCAACAGAATCTCCTCTTACCACGTGTTCCTTTTCCCATCTGCGCAGTCCCTCCAAGTGTCTGCGTGATCCTTTGGCCCCCTTGGCTCCCCTTTAAGTCACAACATTGTGCTACTAGGAAGTGACTTTTATTCTAAAAGTGAGTTATGTACCCTTTTTCCTCACCTTTTTATTTACAAATAACTATAGAAGGCAAAATTGAGCAAAATCGAATATTCCAATTAGCCATGGCTAATTAAGAATATTACAGTCTCCCTAGCAAAATGTTGCTTGTCCTCAAGCAACTGAAGTGATGGATGCTGCAAAATTTTCTCACTTTCCCAAGTGGCATCCTCATCCAACAAATACTTCCATCTCACCAAGAATTCCCGGATTGTCCTGTTCCGTAGCTGCCTCTCCCTGGTATCAATAATAGCCTCTGGCTACAACACCAAATGCCCCTCATCGTCCGTGGGTGGTAGCTCATCTGTCACTGTCACATGCTGCCCCAATGCCTTCTTTAGGCATGATACATGAAAGACATTATGAATCTTGCTGCCTTGGGGCAACTCCAACTCATACGCAACCTGTCCAATCCTACGTATCACCCTGTATGGCCCATAAAAGCGGGGCTTGAGCTTCTTAGCCCCCTTCTGCTTAGTGACGACTGTCGATATGGCTGTAATCATAGGTAGACCAAGTCCCCTACCTCAAACTGTCTCTCCACCTGACCCCTGTCAGCATATAGCTTTTGCTAGTTCCGCGTTGTAGCCATATTATCCTTGAGAGCTCGGAGAATGTCTTGACTCTCTTGGATCCAAATATTGGCTCTCAGAGCCTTGATAGCACCAAACATCACGTCAACAAAAGATAAGGGATGATATCCATATAAAGCATAAAATGGTGACATACCAATGGACATGTGATGTGTAGTGTTGTAGCAGTACT
>APFE030879903.1:3681-13908 GCA_000404065.3 Pinus taeda
TGAAAAAACCTCCTTTCTATATATAGGAGTCTAAGGAGTCACAATATAACCCAGCCGACCTAATAATAATAATATAAGGCCAGAAAAATAACAATAGAGGGATTCTATGGGGCACAGTAATAACAATATGGGGACAATAGGCGCACAACAATATTAATAAGGGGTACAACTACAATAGTAATGGGGTAATCACTAGTATTATAGGGACCCAACATGCCCCTCTCCTTCAAAAAAAGTGTTGTCCTCAATGCTCGAGTAGTTCTGGATGCTTCTGTATAAAATTCTCATCCTCCCATGTGGAATCTTCAGCAGATAAGTTCTTCCACTTGATAAGATACTCTGAAATTAATCGATTTTGTAGATATCGAGTTCTTGTTTCTGTGACTGCTTCTGGTTCCAATATAATTTTTCCTTCCTCGTCAAGTTATGGAAATATTGTTTGAACTAGGAGCTTATCGCCTATAACCTTCTTTAAACATGAAACATGGAAAACTGGGTGCAATCGAGAAGCTGTATGAAGCTCTAATTTGTATGCCATAGTACTAATATTTTGCAACACCTTGTACGGACCATAATACTTTGGTGATAATTTATTATCCTTATTTTCTTGCTTGAGGGCCATTTGCTTATATGGTTGTAGCCTTAAGAATACCTAATCACCTACATCAAAACCTATTTCACTGCGATGTTAATTTGCCTGTTGTTTCATTCTATTCTGTGCCAACACGAGGTTATCCTTTAAGAGTTGGAGGAGTTGTTGTTGATGTTTGATGTGATGTTACACTACTTGAACATTAGAATTTTCTCTTAAATATGATGTGATGTATGGTGGCTGATACCCATAAAGTGCCATAAATGGGGTCATTTTTGTTGTTGTATGGAAGGAAGTGTTATACCACCATTCAGCCAGAGGCAACCATTTGACCCATTGTGTCTGTTTATCAGATACAAAGCAACGAAGATATCCTTCCAAACATTTGTTTACTATCTCAGTTTTCCCATCAGATTGAGGATGAAAAGATGAGCTATGAGCTAACTGAGTACCAAGACAAGAAAATAATTCTGTCCAAAAATTTCTAGTGAAAATGGGATCTCTGTCCACTTACAATAATCTTTGGGTTTCCATGTAGCTTTTGAATTGTTTCCATAAATGCACTAGAAACTGTACTAGATTTAAATGGATGTGATAATGCACAAAAGTGTGCATACATGGTAAGTTTGTCAACTACCACCATGATGACACTCTTTCCCCAGACTTGGGTAAACCTATGATAAAATCCATTGAAACCTCCTCCCAACGTTTGATTGGAATGGATAAAGGTTGTAATAGACCCGGTGTCTTAATTGTTTCAACTTTATTTTGATGGCAAACCAAACATTCCGTCAAACATTTTGATGGATGGTATATAGAATTCTATCTACCTTCTTTTGATACTTTAGGCATGGACCTACTCAAGGTTGTTGAGGAATGTAAGATTACAACGCACATTTATGAGGTCATCAATTCCACCTTCATTTCCCTCATCCCTAAGGTGGACTCCCCTCAATCCTTAATTGATTTCCAACCCATATCCCTTCGCAACTATTTATACAAAATTATAGCCAAAATCATTACTAACTGTATCAAGCCTATTCTCTCAGCTAATATCTCATATGAACAATTTTCTTTCCTCCATAATCTACAGATCCATGAGGCCATTGGCACATCAAATTGAAGCATCTAAAAGGATCCATTCTCAAAAATCGATCTATCAAATGATTTTGATCAAGTTAGCTATCTCTATCTTAGGATGTTTTTCACACACCTTGGATTCCCCATCCCTTTCATCCGATGGATTATATGTTGCATTTCCCCTGTCTCCTTTAGTGTACTTATAAATGGATCAGTCTCCAATTTCTTCCATGCTGAGAGGGGCCTCAGACATGGTTTTCCACTATCCCCATTACTTGTCCTACTTGTCATGGAAGGACTAATCAAGCTAATCCTAGAGGAAAGAAGAGTTGGACGAGTATTGGGGCTCAAGATCACTGATCAATGTATTTTATCCCATCTTCTTTTCATATATGATGTGTTATTTTTATCATCAGTGGCATCCGAGAATTCAATACTTTCTATGATATCATACATATTTTTTGTACAACTACTGGGATGGAAACTAATAGAACAAAGCCTACTGTCACATTCACAGCTTGCTCTCCTCAGGAATCCATACATGCTTATCAGAAGTTTCCCTTTTAAAGTTTTCAATTGGATGATGAACTTAAATATTTGGCATTTCACATAAACTCCGATGGATAACAAATAGCTGACTAGACTTGATTGATGACTAAGGTGTAAAAACGGTTGCTTAGTTGGAACCACCAATTATTATCGAGAGCTGGGAGGCTAGTTCTTATCAAATCAATATTGGAAGCCACTATGGTTTACTAGTTGTACCTTGCTTGGATTCCTCAAGGTATACTTTTGACAATACAAAAAATATGCTCCAAATTTCTATGGAATTAACACAAGGATGAGAAGTCATTCACTTGGGTGATATGGAGTTGTATTGCATTTCCCAAAAAATTGGGAGGATGGGCCCTCAAATATCTTCCAGCATTTTCACATGCATTGGCTACCAAATTGGGATGGCTACTCCTAAAGCCCAAAAGTCTATGGAAAGATGTGGTCATCAATAAATACATTTGGCTGCATAACCTCATGGATTGGGTTCACCTTCCATCTTGCAACAAACATGGTATCTCTATCATCTTGACGGTTGTATTACAAACTCTCCCCAGCATGAGGAATGGCCTCACTTGGTGAATTAACAATGGAACAACAATCTGCATTGGATCTAAATCATGTATAGGTTGTAGAAACTTATATTGACTTCCTCCAGACCTTCTTTCATTCCTAAATGGTAGGGCCATATCCATGATTGCACAAATAGTAGATCAACACAACACTACTACTTTCCTACAAGCTTAGAAATTTCCAGCTACGCTAGGCATTCGAGATCAGTGCATACAAGATTGGGGGAAGTACATAAATGTGTTATCTGAATCACATGTCCAAATATTTAATCACGATGATGATCTCATATGGGCTTTGACAGAGCATCGAGTATACTCTCCCAAGATCGGATATCCAATTATACGCATCGCGCATAAGCCCCCTTTTCTGGAGGGGTGGTGGAGAGGACTTGGAAACCCAAGGCTCCCCCACGAACTCAAATCTTTATGTGGAAGAGCATCATGAATAAAAATCCTACAAGTATCAACTTGATGAAGAGATTAGACTTTTGTTCATCTTCGTGTGTCATTCGTCAATAGCATGAGGAATCGAATGATCATCTCTTCCTATTCTGCAGAACCTTACGACACATTTTGGGAGCAAGTCCTCTCCTCTTTGGACATACCTCAACGTTGGGAAGGGTGAAACATCAATGAGGCATGGAACGACTGGTGGAAAGCTTCCCCCAACATGAAGAATCACAATATCCCCCTGATTATATGATGTCATACTTGGTTAAGTCAAAACAACATCATCTTTAACAATCTGCAAATTCGGTGGCCTTTGGTAATCACTAGAATCATCAATAATTTCAATGAAATACTAGATGTTGAACAATCCCCACCTTATCGCACCATAACTTTTGAAGCCATCAACCATGACCATCCATGGGTATACTTCGATGGATCTGCCCAAGACCAGGGGTGTGGGGTATTATTCTCCATTTATTAGATAGTCATTCTTTTTGAATCTGCATGGGGTTTGGTGCTAGCAAAAACAATTTCACTGAGCTCATCTCACTCCAACTTTTATTATACTTTCCATTGGCACATAACTGTAGACATATTGAGATATTTGGGGACTCTAAGATCATCATGAATTGGTTCTCTTGGACAACTGCATGTCATGTGCATTTTCTTAGGAACATTTTGGATGATGCAATGGCTTTAAAATCACAATTTGAACAAACTACTTGTTTCCACATTTACAGGGAGCAAAACTAGGCTGCAGATCATCTTTCCAAGGAGGTAGCAAATCAACCTGGATGACAATGGTTTATTGAAGAACAGAGGCAAGGAGAGTTATTCCAGTATTATCACAAGCCTTACCAGGACCAAATATAATAGAGGGTTGACAGGCCCCAATTTTCATAGTTTTTATGATCCTAATATATATATATAAATTTTCAAAGAAAACATTTTGAATTTTTGTATAAATATTTACTAAATCTGAAGGCATACCTTTAGTGGGTAATTATGTATAGACCTATATATTTTGATGGCTATGTACACACATACATCATATGCTACCAACATTTACAACATGTAATTTTCCATTTATAATAGGAAATTATGATTTTTCCCAGGGGAAAAAACAAACCCTTTTGATTATCAAATCAATGCTCTTGAACCCTATGACACTATGAATGTTTGAATCATACTGATAATGCTTTTATTACTGAGAAAGACAAAAGTTGGTTTTCTCTAGTGACTCCACAACCATTTTTACTTGTGAAGATCACTCCAAACTAGAAAAGTGCTCCAATTTTTCAATTTTTTCAATGAGGCTCTCCTATTAGTGAACATTGTTGTTGTTTCCCAGTTGGGAACCCTTGGAACTAAAGTCAACCTAAGGTCTAGTTGGTTCAAGAGCTCCCCATCAAGGATTGTGTCTTGCCAAAGTCATATAAAAAAACGCAGGTCTACTACACATGGTAGTCTTGATAGAGGACTTTACCCAGTTTATCTTAGGTACTCTGACAGAACCTCACATCACATGCAAAGGTGAATTTCTACTGTAACCAACACATACTAATATAAGCTTATAAAGTAAGCCAAAGGAGAAAACTTCCATAGTATGGCACTAAACCTTAAAATTCCCATATTAGCCTTCACAATGAATTTTCACCAATAATTAGGGCACTTGGGTTAATTAGAGGCACTTTAATTTTAAATATGAATATATTATTTTGATGTTTAAATAGAGACATGTGTATTGAATGTAGGGTTTCTAGGTTTTTAATCCTTCCTTTAAACACCTAATAAACAACTGTGAGGGAATACCATGTAAAATTTAATCATGTTTATTTACATGCCTTGTAAAGAAAAACTTATTGTAAGAGATTTCATGGTTCCCAAATTGTGGTGTTGGTTTTGTATTTTCTAATGGGAGGACCCTTTGAACTTCCCAAGGTGGTATTGTAGTGACTGTTGAAAAATGTCACTGATATATATCATAGTCTTATGGAATGTATATGCTACATACTCAAAGGAGGTCTTTCTCGGTTATGGTGTACTTTGTGTGCACGACCTACTAAACATGTTCCTTTTCTATTTGTAATAAAGTTTGGATACCACGTGAGTAAATAAATAGTTACCAAACATGTAATTTGTGTGCACAACCTACTAAACATCTTCCTTTTCTATTTGTAATAATGTTTCGATACCATATGATTAAATAAATAGTTACCAAACATGCCACATGTTTATTTCGAATTCACTGCACTATCACAATGTAATTATAAAGCATGGATGTTGATATGCATAATTGTCACAATAAGTTTATGTATCATGTCCAATAAGCAAGGGTTACACATATTACATCATGTCTTATTCTTGGATTTTTCTCCATAACATCACAATAATATTGACAGAATTACGGAAAGGGCAACACGTATTACACCATGTCTTATTCTTGAATTTTGCTCCATAACATCACAATAATATTTACAGAATGACAGAAGGTTGGGTTTATTTACACTTGGTAGAAACTTATATTATTTACTTGTACAAGAGCTCAAAGAAGAGATACATCAATATATTATAATAATGCAATTGAAGCTACAAAATACTTATCATTTCTAGTATTTTTTGTTGTCTTCTAACAATTCAGATGACCAATTATTGCCATGTATGTGTGGTAAACCAAACATATGTAGTCAAAACTTGTAGACAATGCAGTCACAGGAGTAGCTTTTATGCTTGTACAATAATTGAAGGAAGAATGTCATGTAAGCATGGTGGCTACCAGAGAAGGTGCAATAGATACAGGTGAGAAAGTTCAAATATTGGTAATTGGAAGGAAGAAAATTTGACTAGAAAGAAGAATGAGAGAAGTGAGAGCCCATATTCTAAATGTAGTAGCTTAGAGTCAAGTTATGGATCATATGGTTCCTTTTGGATTAACTCTAAATTCATGTTCAGGTGCCCTCATTCCAAGATAGGGAAAATAAAATAACATATATGTAAGGAAAATTTAGCAAGCAGTTCTCAAAGGTACATTCATACAAGCAATACTAGGGTACACAAACACAAATATTGTCACCACTGTACAAGAGTTAGGAAAACCTTCCATGGATTACATTATTTTCATAATAACAAAAGACATCATGAGAATATTCTAGTAATTTTGATGATGAAGGAAAACTATCGTGGCCCAAGTCCTATCGATTCCTATCATATTTGTCATTCAAAGCAACTAGAAGACATCATACGTTGTAACTCAAGTTCAATGGGAGTTACGTAAGGGTTAACTTCAAACACGAGCTTTTAAAAATGGTGTTTTCATTAGAACTAAATATCATAATGTGAAAGGATCAAATTTTGGGTGTGTTAAACAAGTACAAATGCCTTTTGGATGTGACAAAAACTCTTCATGATATAAAAGGAAGGAACTCTACACTCACTCTTCTACAAATGCCTCCCTTTGTAGAAAGGATTCCCTCAATGTTTTATGATATAAACTGAATATCATAATGTGGAAGGTTCAAATTCCAGGTGCATTAAAAAAGTACAAATGCCTTTTGGATGTGACAAAAATGAAATGAGTTATAGTTATCAATTATGTTAAAAGTTATAAGGGGACATACTACTATAGATGAAATAAGCGAGGGTTTTCAATTACATTGAAAATATTGACGATATTCCCTGCTGATTAGAGTTGTCGAAGAGAATAATTTTTACATATTTTCCATTGAGTGAGGAACAAAATCTAGAGTAAGGTCATAAGGAGAGAATCCATGCCAACATGGCTTCATTTCCCGCAATTTTGTAAAAGTTCTAAAGAAGCCATGCCAAAATGGTCCCATTTTCAACTCTTTCTTATTAAAAACAATTTGGTAAATGTTCTTATGATAGGGTGTGTAGTCTTGTTGAGTGATTTCTTGCTATATGGAAGTGATGTGGAATACATTAAACCATGGGTAGAGAAAATGTAACCCTTGGGAGGTTTAGTTGATCATTATTGTCTTCAAAATAACAATGAATCTAATCTACTCTATAGGGGACACACACAGTACAAAAATATATTTGTATGTGCTAGGTACATAATTGGTTGTGCAAGTAAAAAGGAGACATATTTTAAATAATTTAATTCTCTAGAGTAAACTATATTTTTTTGGAAAGTACAAAGATGGATGCCTGGAGATTAGTTTCCTCTAAGGAATACATTCTTTAACTATCAATTTTCTCTCTCAACCTCTAGGATAAACTTTTTAATGATTTTTCAGTCATTAATATTGCATATAAAACCAAACATGAATGGACAAAATATATTTAAATTAAAAAATAGAAAAAATAAAAATTCTTTAAAGTCACACAAACTATTTTGAGAAAAAAAAACTTTATACTCCCCATATGGTTAAGCGAGCAGCTAGAAATTTTCCATAAATTTTATATTCAAAATATTTAAACCTTATAATCAAAGAAATGAGAAAAAAAAAAGAAAAAAGAAAAAATTATAATAGTATAATAGAAATGGGAAGAAAATTAAATACAGTAAAATGCACATACATACAATGGCTTTAGTTTCTTGAAGGTATTGCAAATGAATAAATTAAAAATACATGAATTAGTTTGTTGCAAATGTATAAATTAACAATACATGAATTAGTTTGTTGCAAATGCATAAATTAACAATACAATAATTAAAGGAACATATTTTCGACATAAATTTAAAAATAAGTTTGATATCATTTTGATTTTGAGTGGTAAATCATATTAAATTAGAATGCAGTCTAAGTGAAAAAATTTGGACACGTAAATTCTACATATTAAATATTATAAACTTAAATTTTTAAAAATATCTAACTAGCAATTACACCATATGTTGCAAAGGAAGATAGATGAAATAGTATTTTTCACTAGAGGTTTGTGATGCAATTTCAAGCAAGATTGTGTTTTTTTTAATTATAGTTTTGAATGCATAAATACCCTGAAAAAATATGGACACTTAAATTCTACATATTAAATAATTTAAACTCAAATTTTGAAAAATATCTAACTAGCAATTGCACCATATGTTATAGAGGAAACACCATAAGGCGTGTGAAAGAGTGGCATAGAAGAAATAAGATGTGATACGTTATGTGATTTAATTCATTATTCAAATTATAAATATGAATTAAGGATAACAATCAGAGTTTTTCTCATTGAATTATAAATATGAATTAAGGATAACAATTAGTGTTTTTCCCAACGAAGCATGTATAATACTAATCAGGTTCGCATGCATCATACAAATAAGTTCAAATCATTTCAATTTTTTAAATCAAATCCACATGCATCATACAAATAATTTATATCCTTTCAATTTTTTCATGCTTCAACTATTTTACTATTGTATTAATCATATATTCTTGCATTACACAAGTTCCAATCCATTCAAAAGTTTTAATTAAATCCTCATACAGCATACATAGAATTTGAATCATTTCAACTTTTTCATTCACTGTCGCTAATAATTTTCATTTGGTGGGCCATAGCCATGCATTGGGATTTCAGCAATGTCAAGAAGAAAATAAAAGGTCTACTTGGTGGGTATTATGTGGTCTGCACTTATTTCCATGACTATTCTTCTAAAAAATGGGAAGATCATTTCAAAATATGAAATGCCATACAATGATGCTTCCAAACTGTAAATATTTTTAGGTAGCTTGGGGCATTGTACCTCCCATATTATTGGTAATTAATGTGCATTAAACACAATATTCATTACCAAGTCTCATTTCAAAATTTGTATATAGTCATCTTTTATTGTTCCTAATCAAGGTTTTTATTTCCCAGTTTATGGTTTCTTGCAAGTCTCTTTAACGCTATAGGATTGTGGTTGAGAGTTCAAATATAGAGTCCTTAAGATCCTTGGCACTATTTAGAAGAGATGTTTTTAGACTTCATATGGCCAATATGGTATGTATTGTGTTGTATGTTGTAAGGATGATGTACATACCCATTTTTAATAATTGCAAATGAACTATGTGTAGATATTCATTTGATAATAGTCAAAGTTTTGTCTCTTCATTTTTCTTGCCCATTATTTATTTTTAAATGGAAATTGTGTCAAATAAGTTTCATTACAAAGGTCCATCATCAAGCAGAAATAGGTATACCCATCGACCAAGGAAGGAGAGCAACAACCAACTCTTTTATGTCAACCAATTCTGATCTAAAAGTTGTAAGTTATCCTAAATGGATTGAATTAGTTACCTCATGAAAGGTTGTTGGACACAAGATTTTCCACTTAGAAGAAATATTAGTCATCTGATTAAATGTTTCTAAAGGCAGTATCTTCCACTTATAAGGAATGCACATCACTATGATCATATCTTAGACAAACCATATCTTAGACATGCATGCTTGCTTTCTTGCTTGATTGTTCATGCCATTAGTTTTCCATGCAATGAGCATATCTTCAAAGTAATTACACTTTCAATCATATGAAGGGCCATTTCAAATTCAATTTAAAATTTGGAATGTGTGTTTATCCTATATTGCATGTTAGTAAATTTTATTTCAGTGGTAAATGCATTCTATATTTAATGCAACCAACTCATCCCACTGTCAAACTTTAAGTTATAATTGTTTATGATAATATTAAAACAATAAAGTGTTATCACTTTTATTGGATGTTATACATTTCGTTAAAATGAAAAACTAGTTAATAAAATAAATTTAAATCAACAATTACTAGAAATTTATAGTTTGTATTACATTTGAAGGATTCAAGCATCCATTTTTTCTAAATCAATTTATGTATTAAAAAATAATAATATCATCCATAATTATATTACTTATTACAAATCTTGCAAAATGTTGGATGTTGAGCAATTGAAACAATTATATGTGTGTGTGTGTGTGTGTGTGTGTGTGTGTGTGTGTGTGTGTGTTATTATTTGTATTTGATGTTATACATTTCATTGAAATGAAAAATTAGTTAATAACATATATTTAAAAAAA
>APFE030879913.1:6408-21455 GCA_000404065.3 Pinus taeda
TTCTTGATCAATACTGCAGTCGCCAAATCCTCAAACTGTCAATGCGGCCAAAAGTCCTGCGACAATTATACCCTTGTATAGGAACCCTGCACAATGCTTCTGGTCTGCTGGATCTGAGAGAACTGGCTGGTTGGGACCGATGTCTGCTGCTGCTCCACTCCTTTGCTCAAGCGGATCTGGAAGAGATGATGAGTAAAAAGGAACTAGGGTCTTGGGGAGTGTCAGGTGCTACAGATCGCAATATACATAAGGGTCTGGCAGTAGTACTCGGCCCAATGTTTCAGGGCTCTAACTAAGGAGGGTCGACCGTACCCTTAGCCGTACCACCCGACTACCCTATCGTACGAGCGAGTAATCTCTTCGAGTGTTGTTCTCGGTGTACTGTAGCCGCAAGACTTTCGCCAGTTTATCTATGACGAGGTTTTCAGGGAGCCTATGGGGCTTCCGATATACCGAGAGGGTACGTGGAAGACAGTCCGTGCACGGTTCTGTCTAATACGCTACTACTCGAAGGGGTACCCACAGGAGTTACAAGGGAGTCCAACAGACGTGACCACCTCTTGTATTTCTTGCATGCATACCTCCCCAAATCCGCAGATTTATGCGCTCAATGACAGATCCCGTGGTTTAAAGACGCCGGAACATGTCTCGAGCCAA
Organism: Pinus taeda; assembly: GCA_000404065.3. NCBI lineage: Eukaryota > Viridiplantae > Streptophyta > Pinopsida > Pinales > Pinaceae > Pinus > Pinus taeda. Next base: position 7,066 of record APFE030879913.1, read on the forward strand.
AAAAAAAATTGCTACTAAATGGAGATCCCACCGGACCTAGAAAGAGCTCTGATACCACTTGTTATGTTTCTTAACCTGCAAAAGATACCCAAATACAGATTATGCGAAGAAAAGAGACCGAGAACACAGAATGGCAAAGACTTTATTATTCAGAGAGAAATGTTCACTTGCCTCTTTGAGGGGGAAACCTCCAATAGAGCAGAGCTCGATTACAAAAATAAGACACGATGCTCCTCGCAGGGAGTTACTATCCTTTATATATGACTCCTACAAGTAATACCATGGGTCAATACCGCTTATTACTAATTCCATCTATCTAATACTACGGCCCTTTGCAACTAAATGTGGTTCCTTTATTAATTGTGGATTAACCACTTCCAATTATTAATATGGGCTTTATTGACTCTTAACTATGACGTGGTCCCATTACATAGATAAGGGGGTTAGGGTGGGACCCTAACATTTAGACCTACAGTAGTCTCAATACTTGTTGTTGAAGACTTGCTGCATCTGAACCCAAGTTGTGATGCTATTCCAAGGTAAACCCATGAACCAGCGCAAAGTTGCATCCTTGAGGGTAGATGGCAATAGTTTCAACTTCTGCTCATCATTTGTGTAGTCATAGGTTCGGCATATAACAGAAAACTCAAATAGGAAAGTGTTGGGATCCTCTGTGATCAGGCCATGGAAATGAGGAAGGGCGGAGGGGCTTATATTTTTCATGTTAGTTTCCCTACTGGTTTCCCTGATGGGGAAGATGCCCTCAATTCTCTCTCTATTCCCTCTTTCATTTATGTTTTCAACCATTGGCTCAGTAGGAATGGGTTCTTCTTCTTCTTCATCTTCCCCTATAGGTTCTTCAAATGTCTGGTTGCTCACCTAAGGGTTCCTTCAGTTCACAACCACCGAAGAAGAGGGAAGGTTGGCCATTTGATTTAGTGGGGGTATTTGGCATAAAATTCCCTAAGTTATCCATATTCCTACGAGGCATGAAAGGAGATGTTCTTGGTTTGGTTTTGTGTTTTTTTCAAACTTTGGGAAGTACTTTGCAGAACTAAAATTGCATATTGAATGAAAAATATTGGCTAAATGAAAAAATAATTGTTGAATTGAAATCTTACCTACAAAATGGAAAGGAAAGCAAAAAATGTAGAATGAAAAAGAAAGCAACTAAATTACTTTTTGCAGAAATGAAACTAATGGTAGAATAGTAGAAACAAGAAATAGAATAAATAAAGCAGTAATAACATATGACTCAGACATCTCTCCGGAAACGGCGCCAAAAAGTGATGAGCACCAATATTGCAGCAAAAATATTGCAAATCTTAAGCTACTAGCTTTACTTTATCAACCTGAGGTTTGTACAAACCTGGAGGTGGCAGTGCTGTATACACAAGTAAAAATGATGGTTCTAACTTTTGTTACTGTTCAGTTGGCGAAAAACCACTAGATTTTTCAAGCCAGACTTCTATGGATTTAGAAGAAGCTTGGTTCCTTGATGAAAGAGATAGAAATCTACTCTAAGAGAGAGTTGATCTATTGTAATAATGAAAAAGTCTGAAATTCAATGCTAAGGCACACCATTTCCTAATTAACTCCTAAGAGCTATGCTTTGCAATAATGCTAAATTAACATGAAAAAAATGCTACCGTCATAAGCATGGAAGTCAAAAACATCAAACATCATTGTTATGCATGTAAAGGACTATAATAAATCCATTTTGTCTTTTTATGCTTTTCATGAAAAATCAAGTGTGCAAACTAATCTCTTTTGGTGATGTGGCAGGTGGCTTAGGGATGTTGGTGGATGGCTGGAAGGTTCAGGAGATGGTTGGAAGGTTTGGGAGACCCTTGGGTGACCTTGGGTGGCGTCCTAGAGGTTTTCCCTGAATTCGCCCTCAAAACAGGCCACTACAAGAAAACCTACAGGATGTACTAAAAACCTACAGGATTCCCTGTATTTCTATAGGATACAGCCGAGAGAAAAACGATGGGTGTTGGAGGTGATGGAATACTTAGGGAAGGTGGTTGATGGGTGGAATGGAGTGAAAAAGGGCCTAGGATCACTTAGAACCCAAAATCAAGTTAGGAGATGGTTGGATTTGTTCAACATGCTTGGGGAAATTTCTATGTAAAATGATAAAATTGGTGAAGTTCTTGATGAAAACAAGGAATGCCTATGGGTGGATGAAGTTGGAAGGTGGTTTCTTGCTATGATATCTCTTTCTACTTCTAAAGCACCTACTCTACATCAAACATGTGTAATTTCCAAAAAGTCATGTAAACAAGAAGAATTCTCATGAGCTAGAAAAGCAGAATTTAATGAACTAACTGCCTACCTTATGCATGAAGAAATTTTTGAATAAAATGGAATCATGGATGATATCTACTGCAAGAATGAAGATAGAAGAGATGGCAATGAAATCTTACACTTGCAAAACTGATCAAATTCTGGTTCAAGTACAGTAAACTCTAAATCTTATGAAAGAAATGGAAATCTATCTTTATGGGGCTTTATAAGGGTGTTTTCCTCAAATCATGATCCCAGAAGGAAGAAGTGAGGTGAGGACACCTACTGACAGATTTGTGGTGCTTCTTTTATCCCTTCTAACCTGCTACTAAAGTAGGGCACAAATGGAAGCAAACTAATAAACAATTAATCAAATCTACACTACTTGCAACGAAATACTTCTAAAGACAGTTTAACCATGAATCTATGAAACTAAGCTAAGCATACAAATACAAGAAGAGGAGCCTTCACTGCTAGGGTTGGGCCCTAACCCAAGAGCTTCAAAATCTCATTCTTATTACCAAAATAGAAAATTACATCAAAGTCTTCCACAAGTCTGGAGCTCAAAAATAACTAGAGTTTTTACAACAAAAATTCAAATCCTAATGAGGCTCTAGGCCTCTCTACTTATACAACTAAATTCCCAAACGACTTCCTTAGATTTAGGGAGGCTCGGCTCCCAAAGTCGATATGAACTAACTCTTTGTATATCACTTGCTCAGCTGCCTTTTGATCTTCATGACTTGGTTGCTTGCACTCTGAGCTGATGGGATTAATGGAGGAATATCGGATGGGGGAGTAAATGAGGAGGATTTACCTCCTACAATCTCTCTCCCTTGTTCTATTCGAGTTTCAAACCTTAGTCTTGCCAAAATTCCTTGATTTTCTCTTCCAAACAAGCGTTCAATGCATATTAGTTCACTAGTCATAACATCTCACTTTAACTCATCTCAATAAACAAAATATAATCAAAACATGTGAATGGTTGTGGGAAGAGTTGGTTTGACTAAGCAAGGAGGTGAATTAAGGCCCATATAATTACCCAATGATGAGGCTCATCAGCAGCCCTCTTGGAGTCTCGATGTGTAGATGCCTTGATGGACTAAGGCACTACTAGTGAGTAGTACGGGAGCAAAGGACCGATAGGACAAGATACGACATTGAAGTTGTGCAACGAAGTTTTTCATTGTATCTTGTATACCATAGACTGTTGTATTACTCAGTTTGTTTAATATAATGAAGATTGGGATTGTACATATTGTACAATTTTGTTTCAAATTGTGTATCATTGTGCGTATTGGTTTACTGCTTTATATTTTCATTGTGCAAAGTAGTTTATGGTTTATATTCTTGGTTTGGTAGCGTCAATGATTTTAAGACTCTAACCTAGACCCGAGGTCATAGAAATTCAACATTTCCAACATTTCCTTCAACTGCAGCGTCAACTCTACCAACTAAAGTGTACTCATCCTGTAAGGTGTCTTTGATATCGGAGCTACCCGTGGTAACAACTCAATAGAAAAGTTTACTTCCCTGTGGGGTGGAAACTCTGAAATATCCTCAGGAAATACATCCTGAAACTGTTGTAGAACTGGGTACCTTCTCAAAAAATTTGCATCGCCAACCTCTTTATCTTTTTCACTAGAAATGTGCACTGCAAATCACACACACCCTTTCTTGTGAGTATGCTTTCCCTACATAGATGTCACCATTATAACTGATGTTTCTTTCTTCTTACCCTGTAAAACTCTTTGTTCCCCATTATCATCCAAGCACTCAATGGATTTTTCATAACAATCCACCTTGGTTCTATGAAATTACAACCAATCCATGCCCAAAAAAATATTGTATGATCCCAATGGTAATACATTCAAATGTGTTGAAGTAGGCATACCACTCAAATCAAATGTACATGCTCTTACCCAATGATGAACTCGCTTCTTTGTACCTATATCCAACTCCACTAACCAACACTCTACATGCACTTATTTATTCAAACCACACTTATCCATCAGGTCAAGATTAACATAACTATAATTAGATCTAGGGTCAATCAAAATAGAAACAACTTGATCACAAAGCTTACCACCTATCTCAATGATAGATGTTTGATGGTCTGCATGTCTATTATCCAGCGATGCATAGATCCTAGGAATACTCTATCCAACATCTCCCATTGTTTGTGCCTCTTGAGCATTGTAGATCTATATTCCACCACCTTGATGTTGTGGACAATATCTCCTGCGATGATCTCCTTCACAAGTCCAACACCACATGGGCTCCTTATTCTGCTCCTCAGTTCGAAGTACCTATCCTCTATGAGATGCATTGAACTTCTGAGACGGTGCTACATTATATTTATTACTTGTACCCTGAGGTATTTCTCGCTTCATGTCCAATTTTCCATTGTTTTTATTGTTTCCCTTCCAATATTTCTTAGTCTCAGATCTGCGCTTCGATTACTCATAGAAATGCTTTAGCTTTTAGATGGCCTCCTCCATTGATCTAGGCTCATCGAATTCATTCTTATATTTTAATGTAATGTGTAATCCACTAACGAATCTCTGAATCTTGGCCTTCTCCTCCTTGAGGTAAGGCACATACCTCAGTAGCTCCAAGAACTTGCTAGTGTACTCCTCATTTGTCATCAATCCCATCTTTAGCTCATAGATTTTTTTGCCCTGTCATCAAAGTATCTCTCTGATAGATACTTCTTTCGGAATAGCCTTTCGAACTCATCCCAACTCAATTCCTCCTTATGAATACCTCTGAATTTCTTCACATCTTCCCACAAAATATTTTCTTTACCTTTGAGACTGAATGTAGCTACCCTGGCTTTCATGTTCTCTGAGTAATCATGCAACCTAGAGAACTTCCTCATACCAAGAAACCATGCCTCTACATCCTGTGATTTCTTCATCTATCCATCAAATGTAGGTGGATTTGCTTTCTTAAACTCATCTGGAAAATATCCCCTATCACTCTTTATCTAAGGATGGTAAGGATGCTGATCATAATGCCTGTCAGAACCAGAACTCGAATAGTACCTGTGTCCATCACCTCTCATATCTAGAGTGTCCAACAACCTTTCATCTCTCACCGTGTCATCTCCATCTAACCTGTGACCACCATGATACCTACTGCCATATGCCCCATTAGTTATGTCCTCCTTCTCATGGTTGATCTAAAGGGATCCATGTCACTACAATTCTGAAAAGACTTTGAAGTATCACTGCATTTCCCTTTGCTTGTTTCTCTTGTATATTTATGATTCTGTCATTGTTTTCCTTACAACTCCTTATTTCTGCCTTTAAGCTCCTCAATGCATATTCCAACTCAAAAGAGTGCCCAACACCACACTGCTCATATGATCCATAGGGAGAGTCTCGAGAACTGTAGTCTACCATCTTGTTAGTCATCTTTGATATTCTTCTTACAATGTATATCATGTACCTTAGCATAATTCAAGGAGGATACCTCGTCTGCAAGATCAACAAATCAATGTAATATATGTATAACATAATCATGACAGCATATAGAAATATAACATACAAGCATATAACCATGTACCCATCATTATAGATATATTCTATTTATGAATGCATGACCATATCAACTACACATACCATGACCTCGTGTGATAACAAGCACCACATCAATGTACATTTGACCACATGTGAATGATAACATGCACAAACAATGCACAATCAACCATACACTCATGACAACACACTCCACAACAGCACCATCGACTTCCCATGGTGACATCACTACAACCACGACCCATACCATACAAATGCAACAAGCATATGGTCTTACAACACAAGAAACACATATGAAACTGGCATGAATGCATGACTAATGCACAACCCATCCAATATGAGGGGTGAACCATGCTCTGATACCACTCTATAACACCTTCCTCCCACATCTACCCAAATAACTATCCAACCGGGGTAAATATGTGATGAGAAGTTACTATGATATGATTTGACTCCCTATGTGTTATTTAATGAAGTGGAACCGACGGAAACATGTCATACAGACCTTCCACATCAACAACACAACTCCCAGGAGCCATCCCAACTACTTAGGTAACCAACCCCTAAGACGAACTGAGATTTCAAATCATTAAACTCTCGGACGCTCCCTTGATATGGGCATGCATGCATACAGGAGGCTATGTATGCTCCCACTACATGGGTATGCATCCGTCCAGGGACTTTCTGCCTAGTGTTGTGCCTGCCTCTCCGGGATTTGAGCCACTTTTTTAGGCCCAAATACCAAGTCACTACACAAAACTCAATGACACTTTCTGAACCGAAAGATAAAAATAGAATAAGGAAACAAATGCAATTACTTGAACAAGGACTTGACTGGACCCCATTTCAAACAGCCATTTCATCAAACATGTCACATGTAATCTATGGGTTTAAACAAAAAATCTTAGCATACAAGTCTCATACTCATCTAAGAATCGCTAAGAACCATTGATGCCTCAACTCATTAGATGTAGATTCATCCATTAGTGTTGGGTTGTGTTATATTCTTTCCATGACTAGTCCACGTAGTTAATCGGGGGGTTAGAAGGGGGGCGGAGGCCCCCCTTCGTTGTGCCGATTGCGTAGCGGGGAGGGTCACAGGGGTTTTGAGGGGTGCAGGTAACCCCACTCTATGGGGTGTGGGGAAGCGCCTTGAAAAAATTTGTTTTGGACCCTATATTATGTTGGGTGGACCTACCTATGGTTTTGTGCATGATTTTCGCACATGATTTTGGACACGATGGTTTTCGGTCCATGGTTTGGACACAATTGTTTTTGGTCCATGCTATTGGATGCTTCAGCATGTATAAATATGTATTGTAACAATGAAAGAAACATAATAAAAAATCAAGCCAGTGGTCCCGGTTTTGAGATCCAAGGAAAAATCTCTATGTATATGTGTCTTATGTGTTATGCTCTCGCATTGTTTATTTTATGTGTTTTAGAATTCGTATGCAAGTAATTTTTGTATGTGGTTAAAACCTACATTTGGTATCAAAGTTGTTTTGGCTTCAAGAGGAATCCTTTGTTGCTGAGGGGTTTCGTTCGGGCCTGTGGTAGACCCTGTTCAGTGGGAGATCTGCGGGATCGATTCTGGTGGTGAAAGAAGATGGCGAGCAGTGGAAAGATAGAGATTGATAAATTTAATGGTCAGATTTTTGAGTTATGGAAACTCAAGATGGAGGATCTGCTAGTGGATAAAAATCAGTGGGTCACGGTAGATCTAGGTACTAAACAAACAGGAGTGTTCGATAAAGAATGGAAGAAGTTGGATCGGAAGGCTAATAGCACAATACGATTGTGTGTCTCAGATTCAGTATTGTTGAATGAATCAGGGGAAGCTACGGCGAAGGCTTTGTGGGACAAGTTAGAGACTTTGTACCAATCTACGTCTCTAGTGAATAAAATGTTCCTATGGAAAAAGTTGTATAACCTGAGGATGAAAGATGGAGACTTGGTGACAGAACATCTCAACGCATTTAATATTGTGGTAATTCAGTTATTATCTATTGATATTAAAATTTCAGATGAAGATAAGTGCATCAATTTGTTGTGTTCTCTACCAGATTCATGGGATAGTCTCCTTATTGCAATAGGTAGCAATGCAACTACGTTGCAGTTTAATGAAATAGTCTCATCCTTGTTGATGAAGGAGATGAGACAGAAAAATATGGAGAGCCAGAATGGTGATGCCTTGTCTATACGAGGACAGTCCCAAAATAGAAACAAAAATAAATCATCGAGTGGCAAATCTAAATCTAGAGGGAGATCTAAATCTCCTGGAAAACCTGTAAAGGTGGTGTGCTAGAAATGCGAAAAGGAAGGGCACTACAAAAGAGACTGTAAATCTAAAGCTCTCGAGAAAGGAAAAATATATAATGATGCTCCTTCTGCAGAGGTGAAAACCACCTCAGATGAAGGTGGGGATGTGTACTGGGCTTCTTCAAGTACACATGTAGATCATGAGGCATGGTTGATTGACTCAGGTGCATCTTTTCACTTCACTCCCCATAGAGAGTGGTTCTGGAAGTATGAGAAATATGATGGTGATGATCTCTTCTTAGGGGATGATAGGAAGGCTAGAATCATTGGTCGCAGAAAAGTAAAGCTGAAGTTGCAAGGTGGAAGGGTTAGAACACTTCCAAGTGTTCTACATATTCCTGCAGTGGCCAGAAATCTGATTTCTATAAGCAAGTTGGATGATGCAGGGGTAAAAACAGTGTTCAAGAAAGATACCTGCAAGATGGTTCAGGGAGCATTGGTATTGATGCGGGGAGTTTGGATTGGAACTCTGTACAAGCTGTAAGGTAGCATTTTTATTGATAGGTGCAACAGTTTTGTGGTTCCTGAAAGTGGAACAGAAAATATAGTGGTCTCTAGAGAAAAGACCATGCTATGGCATCAAAGGCTTGGACATATTAGAGAGAAGGGCCTTTGAATACTTCATGGTAAAGGTACGGTAGAAGGTATGACTAGTAGCTCTTTGGATTTTGATTTCTGTGAAAATTGTGTATATGGGAAGCAGAATCGGGTGAGTTTCCCCTCTGGTGGCAAGAGGGCGAAACAGATATTAGAGCTTGTGCACAGTGATGTGTTTGAACCTATGAAAGTTCCATCACTTCGTAAGTCTATGTACTATGTATCATTTATAGATGACTTCTCAAGGAATACATGGATATATTTCCTTAAGAAGAAATCTGAAGTCTTTGAAAGGTTTAAATAATTTAAGGCTCTGGTGGAAAACCACACAAAGAAGAAGATAAAGGTGTTGAGGACAGATAACGGTGGAAATTTTTGCAGTAAGGAATTTAAAGAATTATGTAAGAAGTGTGGTATAGCACGGCAAAAAACTACTCCATACACACTTGAGAAAAATGGAGTTGCAAAAAGAATGAACAAGACATTGATGGAAAGGGCAAGAAGCATGCTTAGTGGTGTTGGGTTAGGACAGGAATTCTGGGCAGAGACGGTGGAGACTGCATGTTACCTGGTCAACAGGTCACCTTCATTAGCGTTGGAGGATAAGACTCCACAAGAGGTATGGACTAGTAAGAAACCCTCTCTTTCACATCTAAGGGTATTTGGATGTGATGCATATGTACATGTTCCAAAGGAGAAAAGAACCAAGTTGGATAGTAAATCTGAAAACTGCATCTTTATTGGGTATAAGGATGGTTTAAATGGTTATAAGCTTTAGAACTCAGTAACAAGGAAGGTTGTGTACAGTCGATATATGGTGTTCAGAGAGGTGAAAAATGTTAAACATGAAGTCCAACCAAAGGAACTTGAGAATATAAAGTTTGAGCTTAAGGAGGAAGAATCAAACTCTACAGTAGAAGAGGAATCAGAAGATGAAGAGCCACAAACTCCAGGTGTGAGAAGATTAGTTCGAGAAAGAAGGCAGCTAGAAAGGTATAGACTATCTGCTTTCTGTTTAAATTTTTCTTTCTCTATTATTGATGATGATATCAGAAATGTGAAGGAAGCAGTAGATTCAGAGGATAGAAAACTTTGGAAAGAGGCCATGGTTGATGAAATGGCATCTTTGCACAAAAATGAGGTTTGGGATCTAGTGGATTTGCCAGCTGAAAGAAAACCCATTGGCAGCAAATGGGTGTTCAAAAAGAAGACAAATGCAGAAGGAAATGTGGATAAATACCAAGCTCGGTTGGTCGCAAAAGGTTATTCCCAGGTGCCAGGAATTGATTTTGGTGATATTTGTTCTCCTGTTGCCAAGGTAACTTCTATTAGATTACTTTATCTGTTGCTACTTCTTTTGATTTTGAGGTAGAATAGATGGATGTGAAGACAACAGTTTCTCACAGGGATCTGGAAGACGAGATCTACATGAAGCAACCTGAATACTTTGCAGTGAAGGGTAAGAAATAACTAGTATGCAAGTTAAATAAGTCTCTGTATGGGTTAAAAAAGTCACCAAGGACATGGTATCATAAATTTGATACATTTATACGGGGACTTGGCTTCACCAGAAGCAAAGCAGATCACTGTGTGTATTTTAAATTAATTGGTGACCGTGTTATTTATCTGGTCTTGTATGTGGATGATATGTTGCTGGTTAGAAATGACAAAGAAATTATCCAGGATTTGAAGACCCATTTGTCATCCAAATTCGACATGAAAGATCTTGTTGTTGCAAACTATATTTTGGGCATGGAAATTAAAAGAGATCGAACAAAGAGGAAGCCTTGATTAAACCATAGGAAGTATGTTGAGACTATTACAGTGGTTTAATATGTAGGATAGTAAACCGATGAAGGTTCATATTCATGTAGGTGTAAATTTATCTGTTGAACAGTGTCCCAAAACACAAAAAGAGGAAGAGGACATGTCCCGTGTTCGATATGCAAGTGAAATCGGTAGCCTGATGTATGTGATAGTCTATACTAGACCAGAAATTTCACACGCAGTGGGAGTATTGAGCAAGTTTATGTCAAAACCAGGGAAGGTGCACTGGACAACAATGAAGCGGGTTTTCAGGTATTTGTGTGGCACTAGTGATTATGGTTTGTGCTACCAAGGAAGACCAGGATTGGATAGAGTGTTAGCGTCAGGGGTAATTTTAGGGGCGAATAATCGCCCAAAGGCGAAATTTAAGGATTTTTATATTTTAATGGGGCGAATTTTTAATTAAAATAATAAAAACTTTTTTATATAATTAGCCCTCATTTTATTTAAAAATTAATTTATTTTTTTATTTTCGCCCAGGGCGGATACCCTAACCGAATCGGATTTTCTTAAAATCGCCCCATTTTGATATTTGCTCCTGGTTTGGGAGATCAAAATCGCCATTTCTGATTTGAGGTTTGGTTTTTCTGGTTTGGTAGTGAAATTATGAGGATCGATTTGGTCTTGGAAGGTTAAATTTTTTTTGAAATGGAGGGCGGAGCTTAATTTTTTCCAAATGGAGGGCGGCTCCCTGTTTTCACGGATTCAGCCCGTTGTTTTCATGAATTCCAGATTCATGGTGTATATGGCTCCCGGCTCCCTGTTTTCATGAATTCATCATGTATAAAATTGTTTTGAAATAGGATTTTTGATCATAGTTCACAAATCTTAATTTTCTATTTAGCAGCAGTTTCGGTGCGATATTCTTGCATTTTCAATCCACTTATTCTTGTTTTGGTATCCATGGTTTCTTGGATTTGAACGGCTCATGCCACTGCAGCAGCAACAACAGTCGGTACTTGACAGAATTGTTGGCTGAGCGCGAGAAATTAAGCCCCTTTATGCGGGTCCTGCCCATCTGTAGCCGGCTTTTTTCCAGGCCATACGTCATCCTTTGCTGTTTGTCGGCTTTTGGTCTTGTCAATGGTAACTTTTACTCCTAGTTTACGATGTGGTAAGCCTTTTCTTTTTGGTCTCGTCAATGGCATCATTTTACTCCTCGTTTATGGTGGGATTCGCCTTTTCTCCAGTGATTTCCATGTCTGTAATATGTTGGTAAAGGTATATAGCATACGTGAACATTTCCAAATAACAGTTCTATTCCTCGTTGAGACAGTGTGCATTAGCCCGAGAATGAAAGGCTAGTTGCAGAATCATCTACTTGAGCCTTTTATCATAGCGCTAGATGAATTGCTGTAGGATTCACTGGTCGTTACCTCCTCTTTTTTCTGAACAAATCCATCCATACAGAGTTTGAGTGAGGGAGGATATATGCCTTTTCCAGGATAAATATTTGTACTCCACAATCCACATGGTATCTTTAATTAAATTTACCAGTTCAAAGCTCTCAATGGAGTTTGCTGCCAGTCCTGGGAATTTTTCTCATGTTGGCCACGGACAAGGGTACACGAAAGTCATGTGCTCGGCCTAACAGATTGATAGTCTGTCTGGTTTCTGGAAGGCCACCAGTACAGACAGCAATTCGCAACGAGCAGCTTCATTGTATCGGTATAATGAAAATTCTGGTGTTTTATAAAGGAAAAGCCCTCAGCCCACATAAACGGTGTGGATCATGCACGAGTATATGTTACCAGATTTCGGCTCTTCCACAAACAAAGTAGTTTTCCCATCTTTTTCAGCATTCTGCTTCATGTATCACATGGGTATGTTAAAATATAAATAAAATGAACATGCCAACCTCCTTATGCTTTATTCCATTAGTATTTAATAAAATGAAGTTTGCGATCGATTTTTACCAGTTTCTTCATTTTTTGTCAATTTCTGTCAGACTAAAGCTATTATGCTGAAAGTGCAACATGCTGTAAGTTTTCTTGAATTAACTTTTGTTGTGAACCAGAATGGGAAGCATTGCATTTTTAGATTGAAAAATCTAGAATAAAGAGCATGATTTAGGCCATTGCAAAATAGTGAACAACCTTATCACTAATTTGAAATTGTTCACTGAATCTTATTGCTTTATTTGTAGTTAATACAGTTTAAATGTTATTAAAACTGTTTTATTTGATTAAGTAAAGTAAGGAATTTTTTACCACCTGTCTTTCTTCAATTTATTTGCAATTACTTTAAGCTATTATTTCTTAAAACCACTCCTACTGACCGATATTTACTTTTTGTAAATGCATCTTTGATCCATTTTTATCTCTTTTCTCTATGATTTCTTAAGCCATAAAATCTTGATGCAAATGTGATTTACTATGTTAGAAATTCTTCATCTTATATAAGATTACAAGTATTTTTAGCTTATTATCTATTAATCCACAAACACTAGCAATTCCTCAAGCACATTACAGAGATTGAAGGAACTTTAACACTGTACAAAGCACATTATATATTGTTAAGAGCAAAGCATGTTTTCGAAACAATCTAATAGATAATTTCAATAACTCTAGATACTACAATATAACTATTGTTCAGTTATGTACTATGAATGGAGCTCAGCTTAAACAATTCTATCAAAATAGAGTCTATATAATTCTTTCATTGTACTACTGGATAATCTTATCATGGTACTATGGGATCATTATCCATTAGGGAGATACCTTAACTCAACTTAGTAAAATATATTCACCCTCTGTATCTATTTCATTCATGTAATCATTTTTGTTATCTTTTCCAAGTTTGCTGCTTTATTATGAACTTATACAATTTTCATTTTCCTCGTTGGTGGTATACTTGGTCTTCAAATCAATGTTGATCTTCTTCCTTCACTCACTGTGCTATCTGGTCGAGTAGCATTATTACTCTTTCATTTTATCCAACCAGTTGGAATTGGATGCTATGTATTTCTTTTAAGGCACTATAAAAAAATTCCCTGAACGTTACTCTTATGCGTTTAAGTTAGGTTTTCTTGTGGTATGCATATAGCATTGAGTTTTCACTAACAATTAACTTGAATGTAGATATAATTTGAATTATTTGTCTGTTTGCTTGTTCTGGTTTTCATAAATATTGAAGCATTTCAAATTTTCTCTATGTTTGCATTAAAATTTAGTCATGTTTAGATTTCTATGATTCTAGGCTTAAAACAATTGAAGTTTCAAATTTGGAATCAGAGGAAAATGGAAAACATTGAAAACTTTTCTAGGTTATCAAGAAGTACATTTAAGAAATTATAAAATAAGATGAATAATAAAAAAATAACAATATTGAAGGATAAGGCACTGGTCTTGCCTTTCATCCACCACCTCAAAACATAGAATCCAATTTTTTTTCCTTTTTTGTTTTCGTTTCCATGCAATAACAGTACTTATTTTTCCACACAGGAAATGCTTGATGTGCCATTGTTATGCATATCTAGAGCTTTCATTCTGGCAACAATGATTGCAGTGCTTTATTATTTTGATCACAGCATTGCATCCCAACTTGCCCAACAAAAGGAGTTCAACTTAAGAAAACCTTCTTCATACCATTATGACTTCTCTTAGGATTTTTGGTATGCAAATTACCTCAGTAAATATATATTATTTAGAACTATGTTGTAATTTTTGTGTTCATGTTTAGGTTCAACTGTCACTGCCTACCCTATTCTGGAAGAGCTCTTGCTCTCCTGAAGACATCTTGATCTAACTCTTCATTCTTTGTTTTCACCTCCATAAAAAATCTCTAGTGGATTCATAAATTTTCCTTTTATTG
>APFE030879921.1:0-15559 GCA_000404065.3 Pinus taeda
CAACCCTTGTTCTATTCCTCTCTCCTTACACAAATTCTCAAATTTGTTGGAGGGATACTCACTCCCATTATATCATCTGAAAAAAAATTATTTTCTTCCCAATTTGGTTTTACACAAGCACCTTAAACTCTTGAAACTCACTCAACACCTCATGCAAGGCCTCTAAGAATTATGTACATAACCTTAGAGACATAATTACTATAAATGTCACATAATATAAATATCATGTCACAAAATCCATTGGCATAGGACCATACACATTATAATGAGTCGAGTGGGACACACCCTTGGACCTTCTATCATTGAACAAAAATGTAGCACTGTGATATTTTTGAAGTGCACATCCCTTACTCACTCCATCCTTATATACAATCAATTTTGAAAGACCACTCAACATATCTAAAGCACTGTAGTGAAACTCACCCATCCCCTTGTTTCATAGCTCACATATGTTGCATTATCCCCTACAATGTCCCACACTGAGGAGGAGATGGAAAGAGGTAACTTCAAACCACCTGCTATTCAAAAACTAGCCGTTCTAAACAAGAGAGTGATCTCTCTAAGGATTTCTCACTCAATGACTCCAAGAGAAATATATTTTAGGCTAGATGTATAGGTTTTGTTTGAGTGTTTGGAATTTAGGGTTTTTAGGTTGCTTGACCAGAAATGAGAGCAAGAAATTAGATCAAAGTGTTAAAGGTTTGTAGTGGTGGGAATAAAATGGAGCAAGATAACAATGTTTGTGGTGGATTAGAGATTTTGATCAATTTTTGTAGGGTCTCAAGCTTTAAAAAATCTTAATGAGCATGTATTAGCATGAATTCATTAATGTAGAAGAAGAAGAAATACATAAACATGATTTCCCACATAAACAAAGCTTTGAATAAAATAATTATTCCTATATGATTGTAAGTAGTAAAATCACATGAAGAAAGATAAACATGTTAAGAGATATGGATTCATCAATAAATAAGAAAGTGATAGAGAAGGGAAACAACACCACAAACTCATTGAACAAGTATTCTTGAAAAATAGTTGCAATTGCTCCTTTATTAACTCTACGAAAGCATAAATATACAAGTCCCATCATTTCAAGTCCAACCCTTCTCATTAAATGAGAAATGATAAACTCAAACCAGCCATTTCCCCACCTTCAAGGGTGGAATCCCTAAGTGGTGGAACAATTCCCAAGAATCTCTTAACCAACAAGAGAGAGTGAGAAGGTCAAACAAAAACTCTTGTCTTGGACTTTCATTTCAGTTTTGATTCATTTATGAGGCCTAATTAAGCACAAAAGCAAAGTATCACGCTAACTTATTCCATAACTACATCATGAAGTATTTAAAATATCAAAATTACATCACAAAACCAAGATCTCACGAAAATGAACTCAAAAAGACAAATGAACTCAAAAAGCTAGCGACACTTATAAGCTTAGCGCATTGATCTATAATTGGAAGCCTTCGAGAAATCAATTTTTAAAACTAAGAGAATGGTGAACTAAAATTTCTTGTCTTGTTTCTGGAATAACTTGAATTTTTGCAAATGACCCATAGGAAGGCCTTCAAAAATTGATTCTCCTAAGGTGGCTATATAAGTGCAGCTCCTCCTTCAAATAGTGGTAGAAAGAGACCTTTTTACTTATTTTTCTCCTAATGAGTTTGTTAACATGATTCAAAAAGGAGATATATGAGATCCTTACGTCAATATCTATATAGGGATATAAAGTTTTTGGCATTTGGATATATGATATGAAATTGTAGCCCCAAGGCACTACGCTTATAACTTTCACTATGTTTTTAAAACAGTCAAAAATCACCAAAATTTTGAAAATGACAAAAAAATTCCAAATCTTCTCAAAATTACAGAGTGAAGGTATAATATGATATGCAATGCCATGAGGGAGGCCTCAGAATGAAAATAGAGCTTCTCTTTTTTCCTTTTGACCTATTAGGTTTTCCTTGAGCTTGCACTTCAAATGCTTGATTTTAACTTGGGATATTTTGTTTATTGTGTAGTAATGCATAGCCATATGCCTCTGCACGTTATTGGCCATGTTTTCCTTCTTGAGGAGATTCTCAAGGTGTCCATTGTTCTTATCAAGCCAATATACCTTACCTTCATTGATTTCTCTATTGATTAGGTCATCTACCATAATCTATTCTTTTGGTAGAGAAACATCCCTTTCTAACTTAAGGGCTGTCTTTGATGCTTTTCTTATTCATCTCCTTAATGTAGTTTGTTTTCCTTTACCTTTTGACACTTTCATTTTAGCCACTTCTTTTCCCTTTGCATCTTTCTTCTTTGAAACAACTCCTTATTTATCTTGGATCATTTGGTTCACTTTCAATTGCATATTCTCTTGCAACAAGAATGTTATTAGAGAATTTGCCTCTACCAATTTGCCTTCCAATCTCTTGATCTTAGCCTCCTTATCCCTCATGATCTCATCTTCAATTCTCATATTTTTTCTCCATATGTGACATATTTTTACCTCGATGAGAGGACTCCTCATGTTGTGAGGAAACTGTTTGTTCACATGTTGTAGGCTTGGCCCTTTCAACAATCCTTTGAGAAAACATAAGCATATCACCTCTTGCGTTTGTCTCAGACAATTGTCCTGTGTCTTTCCTCTTGGTTGGTTTGGTTGAAGGAGAAACCTCTTACTACACTCGTGAGCTTGAAGGTGTTGTTTCATCACTAGACGTGGGTGAAGAAGATGGAGGAAAATATCAACTTGAAAAGTGATCCGAAGATAGATTTTCCTATGCTAACTCATGAAAAGCCACCACTTTCACTAAGCCATGAAGAAACAAACTAGTATGGTGATTCTCTCTGAGATTTTGCACCTTTTCTCTCATTTTAATTAGACTTTTGTACAAATAATGAGACAAATTGATTTGTTGAACACTGGAGAAATGCATCAAAATCTTCATGTAGTACTTACACACCTTAGAATATCTATTCTCACATGTGAAGTTCTTCATGATCATTTTCATGAGAGGGGTATGTCTATCCAAAAAAATGTTTGAATGGAAAAATATATGTTGGAGCTCCCTTGCATGGTGCCTTCACGTACATCCTATAATTTTTAAGGTGAAGGTATTCTCTCTTGAACAAAATATTTCCAATGTTTAGAATCCATGCAGTTGCAAAGATAATTTTCCTTGAAATAGTGAATTAAACTCCTCCTATGGTCACTTTGTCCTTTTTAATTTTGGTGGCAAAAGCACTAGTCAATTGGTCATGATACTTCAATTCTTTGGAAAAATGTAAGGCAACATTCATATTCAAATGATTTTCTAAATAAGGGAGATGATAAGATGTGATGGGTTGATGTAGGTTCATGTTTGATGACATGTCCACCCCTATGCTTCCTTTGTTCAGAGTTTTCAGATTCCATGTCAACATTTAGCTCTTAGGATAGAAACTAGGGTTTTGACTATGCGAAAACGCAGGATTGTAAATAAATGTAAGGGGGTTTCAAGGAAATTAAAAGATTCCAAGAAAATTTCGGGGGATAGTGATGGAGTTTAAGAAGCTAGAGAAAGTGGAATTACATGATTTGGGAGAGTGGAAGGTTTCCAAACAAGGAAAACAGAGTCCTATAGTTTAAAAGGTGTAGTTTGTCTAGGGATTAGGTAGAAATGATGAATTTTGAGAGTGGATTTCATGGAGAATGTCTATGAGGGTGTGCTTAGGATATATAATGGTGTATAAAGAGATGGATATAGGTTTTAGTAGCACTTTAACATGAAAATAATGAAAACCTTGTTAACTATATTCCAAAAATGCTAGGAAGTAGACATGAGGCATAACAAACATAGTTGAGAGGAATGAGAGAAGATTTCAACCTTAAGATAGACCACCAACCTGTATTAGCAGTAGAACAATGTTAAAATGACGGAGGAAACAACTGCAGGGGGCTCACAACCTTGGAGAGATGATGGAGCACCTCCATGGTATATGTGTAGCAGAAACATAGTTATTTGTGTAGCACAGTTTGATAACTCGACTTATTGATGCAAAAAACTCTCTTTGCATGAAAGGATCACCTTGATTGGATGAGATGGAGTGTTGGAAAGTTGAATGAGAAAACAGGGAGTGAATGAGAGTGAGTGATGACCCTTTATAAGTGGAGAAAATTGATTTTCCCTTTGCAAAATGATAGTGGACCCACAGTAACATTTTTACTTGGACATGACACTTTAGTTTTATGATTTGATGATGGTATTTATTTTGAGAAAATGAAATAAACAACATGACTTTAAAACCTTGGTTACCAATTTGATCTCTACTATTCCTCATAATATGATTTGTTATAATATGATATGTTATGCCATGAGGGAGGCGTGAGAGAGTAAATCGAGATTCCCTTTTTCCATTTGGCCTGTTAGGTTTTCGTTGAGCTTGCTCTTCAAATGCTTGACTCTAACTTGGGATATTTTGTTTATTGTGTAGTCATGCATAACCATATGCCTTGGAAAGTTATTGGACATGTTTTCCTTCCTGAGGAGCTTCTCAAGGTGTCCATTGATCTTATCAAGCCAATATACCCTATCTTCATTGATTTCTATAATGATTAGGTCATCTACCATAATCTCTTCTTTTGGTGGAGAAACCTCACTTTGTAGCTCAAGTGCTATCTTAGATGATCTTGTTCTTGGTCTCCCTAATGTACTTTGTTTTCCTTTACCTTTTAACACTTTCATTTTAGCCACTGCTTTCGCCCTTGCATCTTCCTTCCTTGAAACAACTCCTCGTTTATCTTGGATCATTTGGTTCACTTTCAATTGCATATTCTCTTGTTACAAGAATGTTATTAGAGTATTTACCTCTACCAATTTTCCTTCCAACCTCTTGATCTTAGCCTCCTTATCCCTTATGATCTCATCTTCAATTCTATCCTAATATACTTTCTCCATATCTGACATATTTGTACCTCGATGAGAGGACTCCTCGTGCTTTGAGAAAATTGTTTGTTCACATGTTGTAGGCTTGGCCCTTTCAATAATCCTTTGAGAAAACACAAGCCTATCACCTCTCACATATGTCTCAAATAATTCTACCCTGTCCTTCGTCTAGGTTGGTCTGCTTGAAGAAGCAACCTCTTACCGCACTCATGATCTTGAAGGTGTTTTTTAACCACTAGACCTAGGAGAAGAATATGGAGGAAAAGATCAACTTGAAAAGTGATCCCAAGAGAGATTTTCTTGTGCTAACTCATGAAATGCTAGCACTTTCACTAAGCCATGATGAAACAAACTAGTATGGTGATTCTCTCTGAGCTTTTGCACCATTTCTCTCATTTTAATCACACTTTTGTACAAATAATGAGACAAATTGATTTTCTGAACATTAGTGAAATTCATCAAAAGCTTCATCTGTTACTTATACACCCTAGAATATTTACTCTCACATGTGAATTTCTTCATGATCATTTTCATCAGAGGGGTATATCTATCCAAAAAATGCTTGAATGGAAAAATATATGTTGAAGCTACCTTGTATGGTTCCTTTAGGTACTTCTTGTAATTTTGAAGGTCAAGGTATTCTCTCTTCAACCAAATCTCTCGAGCATATGGAATCCCTGCAGCTGCAGAGATAATTTTGCAAGAAACATTGAATTAAGCTCATGCTATGGTCACTTTTTTCTTTTTAAGTTTGGTGGCAAAAGCACTAGTCCATTGGTCGTGATACTGCAATTCTTCAATTCTTTGGAAAAATGTAATATAATGTGCATCTTCAAATGATTTTATAATGAAGGGAGATGAGTAGACCTCATGGGTTGATGTAGGTTCATGTACGGTCACATGTACACCCCTATGCTTCCTTTGTTCACAGTTTTCAGATTCCATGTCAACATTTAGCTCTTAGGATAGAAACTAGGGTTTGACTATGAGAAAAAACGCAATTGTCAATAAATGTGTGGAGTTTTAGGGAAATGAGGGGGATAGGGATATGAAAAAATTCCAAGAAAATTTGAGGGGATAGTGAGGGAGTTTAGGAAGTTAAGAAAAGTGGAATTACAGGATTTGGGTGAGTGGAAGGTTTCCAAATAAGGAAAAGAGAGACGTGTAGTTTAAAAGGTGTAGTTTATCCACGGTTTAGGTAGAATTGATGAATTTTGAGAGTTGATTTGATGGAGAATGTCTAGGAGGGTTAGTTTAGGATATATGATGGTGTAAAAATAGATGGATATAGGTTTTAGCAGCCCTTTGACATGAAAGTAATGAAAACCTTGTTAACGATATTCCAAAAACCCGAGGAAGTAGACATGAGGCATAACAAGCACAACATAGAGGAATGAGACAAGATTTAAACCTTAAGATAGACCACCAACATGTATTAGAAGTAGAACAATGTTAAAATGATGGAGGAAACTATTTCGGGGTGATCACAACCTTGGATAGCTAATGGAGGAGCTTTGTGGTATATGCATAGTAGAAACATAGTTATTTGCGTAACACGGTTTGAGAACTCGAGTTATGGATGAAAAAAACTCTCATTGTATGAAATAATCGCCTTGATTAGATGAGATGGAGTGTTGGAAATTTAAATGGGAAAATTGGAAGTGAATAAGAGTGAGTGATGACCCTTTATAAGTGGAGAAAATTGATTTTCCCTTTGCAAAATGATAGTGGACCAACCATAATGAGTTTTTTCGAAAATAGTGGGAGTTAATTTAGTGCATTTTGGATGGAGACTTGGCTAAGGAGGAGGAAAAATAGCAGGAGCATGCGGTGATAGTTCAGAGGATAGCAGAGACAGTTTCTGATGGAGGGCAGCAAAGGAGGGAGCTCGGCTCCCTCCTACAAGGACGCGGTATCCAGCAAAGGAAAAACAATGGATTTAAACAACAAAGGTGTCACTGGGGAAAAAAACAGAGATGATGATAAGGGGACAGAGGGGACTAAGATCAAGGTAAACAGTAGCATAAGGGACAAGGAGGAAGAAGACAAAACTCTTGGTTCACAAAACCAAGGTAAAAGGGACCATGCAAGCCTAAATTTGAAATCACTCCAAGAGTAATATTAAATGATCCTGCTCTGCAAGCATACAGAGAACACATGGCAAACTATGCCATTGTTTATAAATTCATGGGACTATGGCCCACTGAAAAAGCTTTACAAATGTGGATCAAGTATCATTGGAAGCCCAAAGGAAGCATTGACCTACACCTTGGGTCAAAGGGATTCTTCACACTCGTGTTCTCAAACGTTGAAGACAAAGACAAAATATTCGAAGGAGGACCCTACTTTTATGCAACAGTTGGTCCCTATATGAGGCCTTGGATGATGAACTTCATCCGAGAGCAGGAGACCTTCACCTCAGTTCCAGTATGGGTAAGGCTATATTCTCTACCTCTTGATTATTGGCAAACTGAATCGCTAGTAGCTATTGGTAATAAACTAGGACGTTTTGTCAAAGTTTCTGAAGCGAGAAGAAGAGGGAAATATACTTCCTTTGTAAGAATATGTGTGGAAATGGATCTATCAGAAGCTTTTCCGGATGAGGCTAATTTGGAAATTTTTGATGACAAGTGGGTGCAGACCGTGGACTATGAGCATATCCCATTCAGATGCCATATATGCCATGAACATGGACATCTCTTTAGAGATTTCCCTCTCGGTAAAGTAGACAACAAATAATACCTCAATAATTTGAAGGATACATAAAGCTTTCAGAAAGTGGCAAGCAGAAGTAAAGGGGGGAAAAAGGGAATGAAGCAACAACAAAACGAAAGGCAGAAAGTCATTCAGAACAAGTTTCAAGTGTTGGATGAGAATGAAGAAAACACGAAATATGATCTATCTCATGAGAAAGATCCTAATGGAAAAGAAAAGGAAGAAGATAGAAAACACTCTCAAGATATGGTACATCAAAATGAGACTACTATGAGTGATGCAGAAATGGAAATGGGCTAGGAAATGACTTAAAGCGAAATAGATCTGGAAGATCATGAATTACAGGAAATTCTAGACAAGGAAAACATGGATCTGGAAGGATTCTTGAGGCAAGGATCCAAGGGACGAATACAATCAATACCTCTGGAAGAATTCTCTCAGATACAATAGTTATTTTTATGGAAAACCTAGGAAAGAGGGTCGGATAAAGGTAAAAGTATTCACAAGTAGGAGCACAAAGGTGCGTAAACTATGAAATCAACTCCAGGATTAGCATCTAGAAATCCAGGAAAGAATAGGGGCAGGAAAAATAAAAATGAGTTCTTGATGCAGTGTGGAAAGATAATGATAGATTCGGGTAAGATGAAAGACCTAACCAGGTACTCTTTCACAAATCTTTAATTATGAATTTCATATCTTGGAATATCAGAGGTCTAGGCAGTAAAAAAAAACAAAGAATGTTAGGGAAGAGAATGAAACTAGCAACACTGGATATAATCTTTATTCAGGAAACAAAATGTTCCATTCAAAAGTTAAAGAAAATACATAGAAAATGGATGTACAGATTTGATTTTCTTGAAGTGAAAGGAGAAAACAAAGTGGGTGACATATTCACTCTATGGAACCCCCATAGAAATAGTATATTAGATGCGGATGCATCAAGAAATTATCTTTCTGTAATTTTTAAACTAGTGAGAGTTGTGGACACTTTACTCGCCACAAATGTTTATGGGCCACAAAGAATAGATGAGAAACTAAGACTACTAAACTCCTTGGCAGAGCTCAGAAGAAGACATGAAGAAATACCTTGGGTCTTGGGAGGATATTTTAATATGATTAAATCACTTTCAGAAAAAAAAGGAGGCATCAGATTGCTAAATAAAGAGTCTGAATTGTTCCAAACCTTTACAAATGATATGAATCTGGTTGACTCGGCAATGCATAATGGCCTTTATACTTGGAACAACAAAAGAGGAGGTGAGGCTGAGGTCACCTCCAAGTTAGATAGATTTTTTTTATCTCAGAGGAGCTTATGCTATCAAATAGAGAGATAATAACTAAGGTTCTCCCCTTTGGAGGTTATGATCACTCGCCGATACAATTAGAACTCAAGGGGTTTAGTTCTCCCAAAAACAGACCCTTCAGGTTTGAGAATATCTTGTTGTCCCACCCCAATTTCATCAACAACATTGAAACATGGTGGGCAGAAGATCTGCAGATCCACGACATGAATATGTTCATCCTACACAAAAGACTTCAGCGTATTAAATTCAGACTCAAAGAATGGAAGAAGGAGGTCTTTGGCCACAACTTTGTGGAGAAAAGGCAGTGGAAGCCTAACTACAGGAACTCAATAAAGCATTGATCACAAAGGGTTTTGATAATGAAAAAAGTGAGCAAGTTGATAAACACCATCAAGAATGGGAGAAATTCTGCCAACAATAGGAAATATTTTGGAGGAAAAAGTCTCGAATTCAATGGCTCAAAGAAGGGGATCGTAATACTAATTTTTTTCATAAATCCACTATAGCTAATAGGGCTCACAACAGAATCTCTATGATTTTTAATAACAAAGGGTAGCTCCAAACCTCTCACAAGAGTATCGAAGAAGTGTTGGCTCAACATTTCAGAAGTATCACTAAGGAAAATATTCCAGACACGGAGGAGTGCATCAGAGAAATTGCAGAAAACATCCCTAAGTTGGTGACTAGCGCTAAGATCCACTATTGCAGCAATAATGCTGCAACTCCTGGGACTCCCTTCTATACTTTTATCAACACGGTAGTTCGTAACAAACTTGGAAGCGACAGTACTGTATGCACAAGTACTAGCTCTTGCCGCAACTGTCACTTGGTTAGCTAGCACAAGTTCACTAAGGGCTCAAGCCAACTTCTATGAGGTTTGCTTGTTAACTGATGGATGGAAGCTAACTCGAAGGAAGCTAATCTTCTTGCGAAAAGAAATTGAAAACTAAAGGAAAGCGCAAACCCTAGCAAACCTTAATTCTACCAGCTAGTCCTACTGATGCAAAGAAGAGAATACAAGCTACTAAAATAGATGCCATTACTTCTAGGAAGGTAAAATACACGTGTCTAGACTACCTCTATCTGAAGAAAACATATTTTTGTATTTTTGAATCGGTCGTCAAATTTCTCATGCATAGGCTTTCACTGTTCTTGACTGTGCGGAGGTGGATAGATGAGGAGAAATGCTTGGAAGAGGTCAGGAAGGTTCAGAGAGGGCCTAAGGTGTCCCTAACACCCTTTGAGAGAGTTTCACAGATTTGTGGCTATCAAGAAACCTCATATGTGAGCTTCTACAAGAAGTCTGCACGGGTTCTACAGGATGTTTAGGAATTTCTACAGGAAGTTTAGAAATGGGATTTTGGAGGATGGATGAGTGAGTAAAGATGAAGGAATGGGTATGGAGGTAGATAGGGGTCTGAAGTGGTCCAGGGACTGGTGGATGGAGTTGGGGGAAGGTGTAGATGGCTGAATTTGCTCAAAGAAGGCTCAAACAATGGTTGCACGAAGAGGTAGGGTTATGTGGGCAAGATGACAAACATGGGGTGAGAAACCCAGTTAGGAGATGGAATAGAAGGTTCTGATGAAGTTTGGGTGGATGAAGAAGTGGTATAGGTGCTCTGCACGGTGTATTTACAACTGAACCAACAAAGACTTGCATGTAATGACAGTCCTAGTTATACCAACCTAATCTAATCCAGCTAATAGTAAAGTGAATGAACAAATGCTTTATTTGCAAGGGAACCATATATATTAACTATGCAATGAAACATTTCAAAGATCTGAACATGTAACCAACTTTTGAAAACGAGAACCGTACACTAGTGATTGCATGGAAAAGCAAAAATGGTGTTTTTGTTTGGGACAACAAGGTTACTTTGATCCTAGCCCCTGATCCTATGAGGGAGAGGCGAAACCAAAGGTGCTCGTTGGCCTTTTTCTGGAGCTTTTTTCCCTGTTGATATCCTACCGACCTAATCTAAACATCAAAAGCTTTTCTAACCATCAACAGTGACCTAGCTAATCATCACAATTTAGTGTGCCTAATCAAAAATAATTTTGCAAATGCATAAAGGAGAAACAACGATGCATAAAGGAAAAATAACAATACATTAAAGGAGGCCTTGGCTCTCAGGTTGGGCACAACCCTAAGAGCTACGGCTCCTATAAAGAACTCAAAGCTGATACAAAAGAGGACTGCTTGTCATTATAAAAAAATAGTCATCAACTGAAAGTTATGCCACAATGGCTAAGAGCAAATGAGTTGAAAGTGACAGCACTATAGTGCAAAAAATGCAATGGTTTCAAAAGTAAACTACGAAGTCTGAGGCCTTCTTATTTATACGTCATGAGGGGCCTAGCAGGCCTCCTAAATTCAAGGGACTCAGCTATCCCAACTGATAGTAGACAGTCCCTTTCCCAAAATCTGCTTGGCTGCCTTTAGGATCCATTTTGGTGGCCTGTGAGCTCAGAGTTAAGGGTGGAGATCCCGAGGAAGGGCCATTTAATGTCAAAGACAACCCCCCTACGAATCCTCACCTCAAGCTTGGCTGTCACATAGCCCATGATTGCTTGGTTTTGCTCGAACATTTGTCCAAAAAACCTGAAATAACCACGTATTAGTCTCGTAGCTAGAGTGACCACCCTTATTCGTTCAAACGACATAAACATACTAAAAACATGTATAATCTATGAAAAATGGAGGATTGAACAAGGATTGAACAAGGACAATTAGGAAAAATGAGCCCAATAAGTTACCCAATTTGGGGCTCATCATCAACCCCCTGCTAAATGGGTTGCTCATCCTCTGAGAAAGTAGTCTAGCTCCTCGTCCTTAATTTCTTTGATTGCCTCCCTCACATCCGAGGCTTCTGAAGTAATATCTTCTTCGCTATCATGGAATCCAGCCTTCCTTTCCACCTCTTGCCACTACTTATGCTCCTCTTCTTCTGTGCCTCCTTCTAGCAACCCCAAAAGCAAAGGTGGACTTAACTTGAGGCCTATCCATCTGGCCTCAAGATTCTACGTAGACTTTTTGTAGAGAGGCACTCATGCCAAGGCCTCCCTCATTCTACTTGGGGTGTGGTATTCCCTGATTTTGAGGCTGTGGGACAACGTGTTCCACTTACGGGTGCAAGCATGAACACAGTTGTCCCCCAATAGTCACTCCATGTCCTCAAAATGTGCTATGGCCTGAGCTTGATGATCCATGTACTCTAGCAGGGCCTAAGAGTTGTTTTCTAGGTGCTGGTGGGCGGATATCAATGCTGAGGGGTCCCCTGGCTCTGCTCTAATCAACAGTGGTTCCTGTAGTTCCCGGTACATGACATTTCTGACCTCTACTGCTCTCTTTTCTTCACGGTTTAGCCATGAGGTCATGGCCATAAGCTGCATGTCCCCTACTGCTATGTTTGGGTCCCATGAGGTCATGTTGGGAAGGGACAAATTATGAAGCTAGAACTCTGATAGCTTGGCCTTGTCTTCTGGCGAACTGTTGTTAGATAAAGCCATGAATTTTTGGGGGTTTTGGATTTGGGTGATACCCCTCTATGCCGAAGTGTTGATCTAAAATTGCAGCCATTTATCCCTAAGGTATAGGGCGTAGGATTTGGCCGGCTGCCTACATTGTAGAGATTCCATTGCCCAACTGTCCATGTAGGCCAGTTGGGCCTCCTTCTCTTGTATCTGCTACTCTAGAGACTATATTTGTAGGCCTGCTTGCAATTCTCTTTCATGTAGTTTCCGGTTTAGTGTCTCAAGTTCAGCTTGCATTCCTTCCTTTCTTTGAGGCTCTTCTGTGGTATCTTTGGCTATTGTGGCCTCCTCCTGTTGCTGCTATTCTCCCAAGAGGTGAGGCCTATCTTCTTTCCTCTGTCCTTGTGACTGTAGTTGTTGTCTAAGCAGCTCATTCTCTTCTCGTAGCTTGGCCTGCTGGTAGCTCTCCACATGCCGTACCCTTGCCAATTCTCTTTGGGCCTCCTTGAGCTTTTCCTCCATAGTACCTATATCTGCCACCCCCTTGGATTTAGCGATATTCATCCAAGTGTGGGTCCTTACTCTTTCTTCCTCTAGTGCTAGGAAAAGTGGCACAATGAATTTTTGAGGAATGATTTTCCCGGCCTCTAAGAACTTATAATAAGTGCCCAAGCTAGGTTGGGGGCTCAGTTCCATAGTGGTATCATCCTTCTCTTCCTCCAATGATGACTTGGCTGCTTTTTCCTCCATATTTTCGGTCTCCTTCAGCCTAGCCAATGTTTCCTGTAGAGAAGCCTTGGCATCCTGTAGAGAGGCCTCTGAGTTCAATTTTTCCATCCTTTCTTTCCATGTGGATGTCTTTAGGCTTCCCCGCTCATATGTGATGGATGTCGTTTGTTTGGATGGGGTGTCTTCAACTGTAATTGGTACTTTGGACTATTTCTCCTTTGGTCTACCAATTTTAATCCTCGTGCTTCTTCTCGCCTTAAAATACATGGAAGGCTCCCTCTTCCACTTTTCTTTCTACTTTGGAGATGTGCTAAGGGCATCCAACACAGCTGCTGCCTCCCTAGCTAGAATCTTAGGAGATTCTTCCTTCCCTTGCCCTTTTACTAGACTTCTTGTAGAAAGTCCTGTGCTGACCGTTTTTTGGCTTCGTGTAGAAACAATTTTTGGATTTCTTGTAGAAATGGCCTTCTGGCTTCCTGTAGAACTAGTTGGCACTGTTTTGGCCTGCTTGGCTAGGGATGCCTTCTCCTTTAGCTTGGCTGTGGCTGCCTTAGGTGTGCCTTCACTTGCTTGGACTTTTTCGGTCCTTTCTGCCCTACTTTGCAATCTCTTCTCCCTAGGTGCTTGTGTCATTTTTCCACCCACCATTTTGGCCTCTGCAGCTTGGCCTTTCTCTTGTTTGTCTTTTTGTCCTTGCTCTGGTCTTCTGCCCGGGGTTTCCTGACCCTTGGCTTTCTTTTCTGCCTCCATGTGATCCTTCTCCTTGCTACTGGAGGACATCCTCTACTAGGAGCTTGATAAGCCCATGATGGGCCAGCTGGTCTCGTTTCCCTTCCCTTAGCTTTGTGGCACACTCAATCAAGGATTGCAGGAGGAAGTAGGGGATGCTCAGCTTTTGTTCTATGGGTAAATCCATTTTGTGCCTGAGTTCAGTTAGCAAACGGAAGTGATAACCATATACAATATTGAACCGCCCTTCACAGGTAATATATTTCATGATTTGAAGGTTGACTTCGCTCCAAAATGGCTGTAGGCTGGTTCTCCAGACCCCATTATTATCCTCTGAAAACTGTTCCTCTGGTAAGAAGAATTTGTTTTTAGCCTTTTCACCCAATTTCCTCTCCTCTTTATCCTAGGGTACCCCCATTGGTAGATCAGTGACTTTGCTAATGAGTTGTGAGGTGAGATTTAGGGTCAACCCTCTGAAGTTTACGGTGGCTAATGTCTTTGGTTTAGGCTTCAGGGACCTTAGGAATTATTCTGTTATTTCATCATCGTGACCTTGAATTTTTTTACAGAAGGTCATCTAGTTTGCACGGGAAAATAGGTCTACCACCTCAGGAGTTTCTCGTAGTTTCTTGGAATCTGAGGGTTCCTTTCTGATAAACCCTCCTCGCATGGTGAAAAATGCTATGTTTTGGCTTGTGCTTTGAGTAGAAAGGGAATTCTATGCATGTTTCCTCCTCAGAACGTTGAAAACAGTATCCCTCATGCCACTTCGTATCAATTCCTCAGTTCTAAAACTCGACTGCCCATGTACAGAAGGACAACTCTGCTTTCCCTAAACAGAGTGCAGAGCTAAATTTCCAGCATACACATAATCATGTAAAATTCACATTTTTTTCTCCCACCAGTTAGCCTTGACAGTTTTTCAACTTCTCTACAGGAGGAATTTTCTTCAGGACCCATGGAGAAAATCTTGGACACAAACCAGCGAAGAAAATTTCATGCAACCACAAGTAAACTGCTATTTTGGATTCACAAACAGGCTTGCTTTTAATTTTTCCTACCCCAGCACATCGAATTCACCACCTTTTGAAATACCATGCATGGGAATGTTGTTTTCGGGCCTACCTCTCTTAGAATTTCCAACCTGGACGTAGACAGTCGAGGTTTCCTTGTTATGCCGGGTTTCCTATAGCGCTCCTTCCTGTAGAAAGATTTTCCGACTTCTGGAGGATGTCACGATGCTTCTGGACAAGTCTGAGACGCAGGAGGATGTTGGAACGGGTCGAGAAGCTTGGGCTAACAAACTACAGAGGAGGAGAACGCATACTCTGTTGCAAAAACGGTTGCAAGTGCAAATGACAACGATTCACCATGAGTTATTCGGCCAAGCAATTTGAATTACTACGCAATTCATGGCGCGGGGGTGAGTTGTCCAAGCCGATCCATTAGCCAAAGTCATAGCCATCATTCTTCAGCGTGTCTCTAACCGACAAATCCTTTCTTCTGCCATTAACCGCCGACATTTTTGTCACACTGTCGATTCTCCCCGACTCGACACTTGCCATGTGTCAACTGCCCATCTCTTTGGCATAACCGGGCTCGTTCAGATCCCACAAGGACATTTGATTGGCTGTGGGTGGCCAGTTGACTAGCCACCCAGCTTGTTCAATCCACACATTTCATAGTCATGGAAAT